>VDFB02295669.1:0-64014 GCA_007258455.2 Sequoia sempervirens
AATAAGATTTTGTAGTGCGCCAGAATTTTTAGCGCTTTAGGTTGATTTTGTAGCACTTGGAGGTATAGATTGATGAAAAATTGTGCACTTTGATTTTTATTTCGTCGATTTGTTGTTGACTTCATTCATTTTAGTTTGATCCATCTAAATGAATGGTAAACGATCTCATGATGAGCGAGATCCATTGATTTGATAATAATTACCCTCATGATAGGCGAGGAATAATTTAGAATGTCCAAAGGAATGAACCTGATTTGATAGATGAGGGTTCCTTGTTAAATTGATCATTTGATAGGTAAAGCACAATTTTTAGTAATTGATGACCTCATGATGTTTGATATTCTGATTGATAATGTATTGATCTATAAAATGTTCTTTTTGTATGATAACAGGAGCATTTAGATGTTATTCAGGTGCGAGAGCAGTTCCCTTGGCCCTTTGATATGATACCACGACTTTCACCATATGAGAGACAGCATATTACTGATTGTGGTTTAGCGACATTACTGGATATGCCCCATATTAGACTTAATAGGGGTCTATTGACGGCTTTAGCAGAGCGGTGGCATAGTGACCACAACACCTTCCACTTACCTACTAGCGAGATGACTATGATGCTAGAGGATGTATGGCGTATTCTTCGCATTCCTTTTCTTGGGGAGATTGTCGTGCATGATTCAGAGGAGGTTGGTGGGGTAGAGGCTATGCGGAGAGTATTTCAAGATCCCCATATTGCAGGAGAGTGGATTCCATGGGTAGAGATGCATGATTCATATGCTCCACTTCCTTCAGTTTTGGCCAGCTTTATTGGTGGATTCCTTTGTCCTGATAAGAGGTCAAAGGGTCTATCTCTCAGATGGGGTCGGGTATTAGAGGGTCTGGTAGTACATAGGACGAGATATGCTTGGGGTATGTGCATGCTTGCTCAGCTCTATCTTGATTTACATTGGATCGTGTACCTTGGAGGCAATAGTTTATCGATGGGAGCTACCCTTCTTCAGGTATGGGAATGGAAGCATATCGCTGTTACGCGTCCCATGCCGGTGTTAGCGAGACCAGCGACGAGACCTTATGTGTTTCGGTACAGAGGTAGGCCTACCCAGCATATGATGGGTAAGCTAGATTATTGGAGGCGGATTATTGATGATGTGGAGGTAGTGACCTGGCGTCCCTATTTAGACTGTGATGATTGGGATGATGATGATATTGAGTTGGGGTTCTTGTCCGATTCGATGTATTTGATCAGGAAGAGCCCTAGGATTTTGGAGTGATTCCTGTTTCATTGTGTCTATAGGCAGTATGGTATTGTGCAGTGTATGCCATAGGGAGTAGTGCATTACAGACGACGATGGATAGATGTCAGTGATTGGGGTCCTAGTTTTCCTTATGGGGCACTTGTTGAGGGTTACCGTGCTCTGCAGACATCAACATGGGATATGCGGCAGGACATTGTTGAGGCACCTATTACTCCTGAGTACGGACAGTATTTGGCTCTGCACCCTCCTCCTCGTATTACCATTCCAGATGAGCCAGTACTAGCACCAGCACCAGCACCAGCACCAGCAACTACAGGAGGTGGTTAGGGTGTAGACGTGGATGTGGAGGGTAGTGAGGAGAGTGACAGTGATGAGACTGATGATAGCAGTGAGGATGGCAGTGATGATGAGGGCAATGGCAGTGATGATGATTTTGCAACTACATGATAATGACAATGTGATGAGACGTAAATGCATGATGTAACATAACGCGTATATGATGCCATGAAATGAGATGTTTATTGTGAAATTTATGATGAGATGAAGAAATGATTTTATATGCATGTCATTATGAAAATTTTATGTGTCAAGTATACTCAATCTGTAATAAGAAAAGATAACATTCTTTGCAAATGAACCCTTGTAACTTGTGCAACCAATACTCTGCAGATGTATTATTATGAATGTAATCTATGTTTACCATGCAAACCTATTTTATCAATGCAAACCTAAGTGTCATTTCAACAATCTTTTTATTTTGCTTGGTATCATCACTGAGCTTTTAAAATGTTGAAAGCGCATACAAGCATCAATGATATGAGATAGACCAATGATGACCTGAGTATTTCTTTCATGATTTTTGATATTGCAAGCGAACACAAGCATCATGGTATAAGATAGACCAATGATGACCTGAGCATTTCTTGCGTAAACAGACAAGAATTAATCATTTTCTTAAGTGAATTGGAATGTCATCCATGATACTTGGTAGAGCACTTCCCATGACAATTCACAAAATAATAATGACTAACTCTCAAACAGTAAACAAAGAAAAGGTATCATTCTCCTTCCTTGCTTCTCTAGTTCAATACATCATCGAGTAGCTCTAAAGAAATGATAAGCAAATGATAAAATAAAAATCACAACAATTCAAATTCTACTTAATGTATTTTCAAATCATTATTCAGATTAGATCATTAGTGTTGAAATGTGTGTGCTAACGTTTGCATGATATTCCTAGACGTTTGACCAAATGATGTAACCTAAAGACCTATCCTAGGGGTCTCGGGGACTGATCAAAGATTAGTCTTGCCTACGTTATACACGCAGCGACCATGTAGTTCGACTGACAAAGACTCCATTTTCAATTGATGTAGACTCTATTTTTGTATTTTCTAATTTTATGAATGTTTTTGCATGGATTTTTGGATTTTGATTTTCTGATGTTTTTGGATTTTGATTTTCTAATGTTTTTGGATTTTGATTTTCTGATGTTTTTGGATTTTGATGGATTTTCTGATGTTTTTGGATTTTGATTTTCTGATGTTTTTGGATTTTTGATGGATTTTCTGATGTTTTGGATTTTTTCAAGTATCGTCACTTAGTGTTGTCATGTTTGACTGCCTTTCCATTTAAGCTGAAAGTCCATTGTACCAAATAACACTAGGATGTTGCCCCCAAGCCAGGGTAAAACATGATATCCTTGCTATGATATGGATAGTGATAGTGATTATCTCAAATGATAGATGAAAATGATATGAAAGGAAATAGTCGTAACAAAACTGTACCTAATAGATGGAAGAGTTGGTAAAAATCACAAGTAGCGCCTATTTGATAGTTTTCATCACTTGTTTTTATTGTGTCCTTTTTCTTTTTCTTTTGTATTTTGTATTTTTTTTATATGTTTTCCTATTTTTCTATCATCATGACGCCTGTTTGCCAGGTTTTCATCAAGACAACTTTATTGACCGTGCACTAGGTATCCTCAAGTGTAGAATCGCCTGAGATGAATGCTATTCATGGGTTCCTCCAACATGTCTCCTTCTGGTGTAGACAGCCGGTATACTCCTGATCCATAGACTGATATGATGACATAAGGCCCTATCCAGTTAGGTTCAAACTTGCCCTTCTTTTCTCTGTCTGCTTGATTTCTAGGGTTTTCCCGTAGGACCAAGTCTCTGATCTGGAAGACACTAGGCTTAACCCTCTGATTATAGTTCCTAGACATCCTTTGTTGATAGGCTGTCAAATGATTGACAGCTTGTTGTCGACGTTCATCAAGTAGCTCTAATTCTTGAAGTCTAGAGATCCTATAATCTTCATCTAAAATGAGTCCCTTTAGTGAAACTTGAAGGGATGGAATTTCTACCTCGATAGGTAATATTGCCTCTGATCCATAGACAAGAGCATATGGTGTAGCTCTTGTTGGTGTTTTGATGCTAGTCCTGTAAGCCCAAAGAGCAGGGTTAAGTGGAACGTGCCAATCACACCGTACCTCATTTACAGTCTTCTTTAGAATCTTTAGTATTGTTTTGTTTGAAGCTTTTGCCTGTCCATTACCTTGAGGGTAATAAGGGGTTGAAAAGTGATGTTGGATGTGGAACTTTTCACATAGCTCTTGGACATCTTGGTTCTTGAAAGGCCTGCCATTATCTATGATGATTGACTGGGGTATCCCATATCTACAAATGAGATAATTAAGTATGAAAGATGATATTTTCTTCCCAGTGATTGTGGTTAAGGGAACCGCCTCCACCCATTTTGTAAAATATTCTATTGCGGTGATAATGAACTTGTGTCCATTAGATGAAGATGGGTTAATTTTTCCTACCAAGTCCAATCCCCACTGACAGAAAGGCCATGTAGTTGTGAATGGATGAAGCTCATGTGCTGGTGCATGTATAAGAATGCCATGAATCTGAAACTTTTGACATCTCTTGACAAACTTATAAGATTCTTGCTCCATGTGTGGCTAGTAATACCCCAAACAAAGGAGTTTCTTGGCTAAAGATAATCTGCTTGTATGTGTACCAGAAATTCCTTCATGGACCTCATGTAAAGCAGAAGCAGATTCGTTATGTTCTAAACAACGCAAAAGAGTACCATCTAGGCCTCGACAGTAAAGGGTGTCAGCAATAATGGTATGTTTGGCAGATTGGCATATGAAGTTGCGCTTTTGGTTGCGAGAAAGATCTAGTGGTAAGATATTTTCTTTTAGATAAGTATAAATGTCTCCATAAATGGAAGATTGGGCACTATCCAAAAGGCTTATGGTTTGGGATTTGGGATTTGCGTATGCAGGATTTGACACTTGTTCCACAATAAATCGATAACACTCTTGCGTTTCAGGCATTTGCAGAAGAGATGCTATTGTGGCCATGGCATCTGCTGCTTTATTCTCTGATCTTAGTATCTGCTCAAATTTGATTTCTATGAAATATTTTCTTAGATCATCTACTAGTCTTTTGTATAAAACAAGTGTGTCATCCTTAGTTTGGTAATCATTACTGACTTGATAGATGATTAACTGAGAGTCTCCATACACCTGTAGTTCTGTGATTTTCCAGTCAATAGCCACTTTAATTCCAAGGATCAAAGCTTCATATTCTGCCACATTGTTAGTGCAACAGAAGATAAGCCTGTAAGATCGTGGAGTTGTGTGCCCAAGAGGTGTGACAAATAAATACCTACCCTTGATCCATGTTGTGTGTAGGATCCATAAAAGTAGAGTTGCCATGGTTGTGTTGTAATGTTAAGGATATCCACATCAGGAAATTCCATGGTCATAGGATGACAGTCTGACAATGGAGCTTCTGCTAATTGGTCGGCGATGACTTGTCCTTTGATAGCTTGCCTTTCAACATACTGAATGTCAAACTCACTAAGGAGCATGACCCACTTTTCCAACCTTCCTGTTAAAGCTGCTTTGCTTAGTAAATACTTGAGGGGATCAATTTTTGCAACGAGCTTGACAGTGTGAGTGAGCATATAGTGTCGCAATTTTTGTGTTGCAAATACTACTGCTAAGCATGATTTTTCAATGAAGGTGTAGTTTACTTCATTTCCATTGAGTGTCCTGCTGATATAGTATATTGCCTATTCCTTTCCTTCTCTGTCCTCTTGTGCTAGCAAGGCTCCCAAAGAGATATCTGTTGTTGCGATATATAGCAATAATGGATTGTCTTCACTGGGTGGTACCAAGATTGGTGGTGTCATCAAATAATGCTTGATTTGATTGAAAGTACTCTCACATTGTTCATCCCATTTAAAAGACACATTTTTATGCAAAAGATGGTTGAATGGATGACACCGATATGCTAGTTGAGAGATGAATCTTCTGATGGAATGTAGTCGGCCTTGTAGAGATCTTAATGTACTGATATTCTTAGGAGGTGGCATTTCCATAATGGCTTTAACTTTTTCTGGATCTACTTTAATTCCCTTTGTAGAAACTATGTACCCAAGGAGTTTTGCTGATGTTACTCCAAAGGCACATTTCTTGGGATTTAATCTGACTTTAAATTTTTCCAACCTGTCAAGTATTTTGCCCAGTATCTCAAGATGTCCTTCTCTGGTGTAATATTTGGCTAAGATGTCGTCGACATTGTCCTCCATGAAGGTGTGCATCATATCATGGAAGATTGTTGTCATAGCTCGCTGGTATGTAGCTCCTGCATTCTTTAACCCAAAAGGCATGACGTTCCAGCAAAAGGTGCCCCATGGACATGTAAATGCTGTCTTTTCTTGGTCTTCAGGAGCTATTTTGATTTGATTGTATCCTGAAAATCCATCCATGGGTGATAGCATTTGATGGCCAGCTGTTAAATCTACAATCATGTCTATGTTTGGCAAAGGAAAATCATCCTTTGGACATGCTTTATTTAAATCACGGAAATGGTACATGCGATGGGTGTGATCTGGTTTTGGCTTGGTACAATGTTGGATATCCGTTGGGCGATGGCGGTCCGTGGTAACATCGTGGAGTTTCAGCGCGAAATGTTTTGCAACTGACCGCGACATGATGGATGCGTTTTGCCGGTCCTGTTTTGGGACTTGGTAAATTTGGTGAGATAAGTGATGATGATACATAATGAGATCTATGTCTAAACCTAGCATGTGAGTATGACCAAGCAGCAAAATTGATGCATCGTTCTTAAAGGTGATAAAATCGGCTTTTACAGCTATCGTCATGGATCTTTGCCAGTTAGCCAGTATTCTTACTTTCTCTGTTGTGCCAATATCAATAGACTGTGTGGGTTCAATCAACACTGATGATCTTTCATGGTAATGTTGTGGGAGGATGTCAAAGCTTCCATCCTTTGGTGCCTCAATGAGGTTTTCACCATTGGATGCGTTCTTTGTTTTTACTATTTTAGGATCAAATACTGCCATAGAATGGTTTTCACCATTAGATCCATTTTTTATTTCCATATTTTTGCAACTGGAAAGCTTGGCATCCTCCTGCCTGAAAGCATCGTTAAAAGAAGCATTGGTAGAACAAGTATCAGTTTCCTCATAGCAAAGGTAGTTAATAATAGCAGAGTCATTGTCAAAAATAGGGAGATTGATAGGGTGTTGGGGTTCCCATTCGATAAGCTCGGGATGTAGTAAAGGCAATGAATCATTAGATGGGTTGAGGTCAGTGATGGTGAAAGCTTAGATGGAAATGTCATCTAGGTTGTTAATGGTTATGTCGAGGCCTACGAAGGTATTTTCTTCCACATCATTTATCTCAATCGACGTCCGTTCATCTTCACTTGAGTCATCAAAGTTTTGTGTTTCAAAGACAATAGGATTAAAATTCGAGCTTTGACCCTCCTCATGTTTGGGGGTATACTTTTTGATGATGTCAATTTGAATATCTTCATAGGAAACATCTGATAAGTTATCCCACTCATATTCATTTGAATCTATTTCAGAGTTATCTCTCATTTGCAGAATACGCTCCATAGTTTTATTGGTGATTTTTGCTCTTGCTTCTTCTGTGTATCCCAGTCCAGTTCTGCCATTTTGCTGAATTGTGAGAACTTGGATTGGTTCCGTTACACTTTGTTTCCCTCAGTCAAGAGATCCTTGTTCTGCTGTATATCCTAGTCCAGTTTTATCCTTATGTTGGAGCATGAGTGGCTGGATTGGTTCTATTATGCCTTGTTTCCTTAACCCAAGATGTCTTTGTCCTGAATATCCCATCTTCTCCAGAATAGTTTTTCCCTTTCCATATTGATTTGTTTTTATGATATTACTCGTGGAAGTGGAAGCTTCTTCATCTCTATAAAGCCAATTTAGTATGGACTTATCTTCTGATTCTTCATCTAAGTTCCCAGCTTTTATAAATCTGCCATCTAACGTCATTGTAGATTGTGCTGATTTTTGGGTGGTTGTAGATGGTTGTCCATATGTTTGTAAGGAGGGTAACATTTGTGATAAATGAAATGAGTGTCCAACACCATATTCACTTATTCCTTCGTCACTTATTTGTACTTGGTGAATTGATGTGAGAGTGAAGCCAATTGTTCTTGAACATTTGAAGGGTTAGATTGTTCTACCCTGATCTCTTGTGATTTTTGTTGTTTTGGAAGCCACTTTGATATGAAACTTTGCTGTTTCTCACCATTAGATGAATCTGATGTGCCAACTTCTCTATTGTGAGGTATCAATGTATCCTGAGATGTTTTCAATGTATGACAAGCTTGAGTGTCGTTATAGTCTGCTGTGATTGTTACCTCTTGTCCATTGACGGGAAATTTTAGGCATTGATGATAGGTGGAAGGTACTACTTGCATATCATGAATCCAAGGATGTCCCAATAGTATGTTGTATGTCAGTTCTCTATCTAAGACTTGACAAACCACATTTTGGACAATAGGTCCTACTTGAATGGGTAATATGATCAACCCTTTAGAGGACCTTTCTTCTTCATCATATGCTTTGATTGTGATTTTTCTTCTTGTATCAATGGCTTCATCTGAGAATCCTAGTGCACGAATCAACTTTAAGGTACAAATATTTAAACCAGCCCCTCCATCTATCAGGACATGCTTTACACGGTGTTTATGGATGAGGACTTCAATGTGAAGGGCGGAATTATGTGGATGGGTGAGTGATATATCATCATGTTCAGAAAATGAAAGGCAATGAGGTACAGATAGATGTCCCACCATAGCTTGGAATTGACATACATCCAAATTGTTAGGTACCGTGGTTGATACAAGAGCTTGTTCAAGAACCTCTTTGTGTGATGGGGAAAGTTTTAAAAGTTCCAAGATGGATATTTGTGCCGGTATTTTCTGCAATTGATCGATGAGATTATATTGATTAGAGGGAGGATCCACAGATGGGGATGATATTGATGCTCCTTTCAATATAACTTTTGATTGTGCCCTTGTTGTGGCATTAACTGGTTGGTACTCTTGTTTCCCTTTGAGTGTGATTACGTTAATTTGGTTTTTAGATTTTTCCATATGTTGTACCAAATTGGTAGACGTAATGTCCTTGTTCAAATTGATTTGATTGCATTACTCTTCATCCTCCTTGGCAGCAGAAAAACAAAGGATCGTTGTGTCATAAACATAACCGATGTTCTTACCTTTAGTGTTTGCGAAAGAGGATTCTCCCTTCTGATAATTGGGTAGAGGATTTTTGAACGTTGTATGATCTTTGTTTGTTTGGTGCCCCTCTACAAATACTTTCTTTTGATCTATGAGGTCTTGTACCGCATGTTTTAACTGCCAAAAATTTTCAGTCATGTGGCCTTTATTTTGATGGTAGTGACAGTAATGTAAGTCATTCCACCATGATGGTTTGACTTGAGGGTCCCAATTTCTAGCCTCTTGTACTTGAATGAGTTTTTCATCTAAAATTTCTTTGAGGACTGATTCCAATGATTGTCCTAATGGCATGAATTTTCGTTTATTGGATGGTCGTTGGAATGATTGGGTTTTTGTTTCTCCATTGTTTTGATTATTTCCTTGATCACTACTTTGTTTGACATTAAGACCATTGTTTTGTTTGTTTGTAGTGGGTGGCGTCAAGGTGAGTACTGGTTTAGACATGTGTGTATCAATCATGGTATCAGTATTCTTGTTCTTTTGCCAAAATCTTGGCTTTTCATTGTTGTTGTTAGAGGAATTGTTATTGTTTGAACCTTCAATGAAGTGTTTGATCTTTCCTCTTTTGATTAGAGCCTCTTTGATTTTGAGCCCTTTTTCGATAACTTGTTCAAATGTAGATGGACATTGTAAGTCCAATCTATAATTCATGTCATCTACTAAGTTATCAATGAACATCTCTATCTTCTCCTCTTCAGGAATAGATCTAGGGTATTTAGCAAATAGCCTTCTCCATCGTTGGAGAAAGGAAAGAAAATTTTCACCCTTTGCTTGTTTGGTGTTGTAGAGTTATTTTAAGGTCACCCCATGTTGGATGTTGAATGAGAAGTGTGTTATGAACCTATTGATCAGTTCTTCAAAAGATTGAATCCTAGGTTCCAATTTAGAAAACCACTCCATGCAAGTGTTTCCTAAGATTCTTGGAAATAATCGTAGCAAGTAAGAGTCCTCGTGTGCGAACTCTATGCTCATGGCTCGAAATTCCCGTACGTGATCAAATGGATCGGTTCTTCCATTGTATTTGTTGTACGTCGGGTATTCAAAATACCATGGAAATGGTATCATGTTAATGCTTGAATCGAATGGATAAGGGAAAATGTCCTATAAGGAATATCTTTTTGTTGGCCCTTGTTGGATATTTTGGAACTGCAATTGTAATTGTTGGATTTGTTTTGTCAAAGCATCTATTTGATTTGGATTTTCTATACTAGTTGAGTTAGGTGTAGTCGTTTCCTTGAGTTGATTGACATCAAAGTCTTTAGGAAGCTTAGCACCTTTGTTAGCTAATAATAGAAGATACTTTTCCATATCTTGCTCTAACATCTTTTCCATAAATTTATGGAAATGAGGGTCTTGTTGAACTTTCTCGATTTCCTCTACAGTTATTTCTTTCTCATGTGAATTAGTGAGAGGATCAGTGTTGTTATATCATCCCCAAGGGTTTTCTTTAGCCATGGCTGCTATTCTTTCATTTGTTCTTGTTGTTGTCTTTGATATGCTGATCGTGTAAAAATAGGCATACAAACTTTTTACTCTAGACTTTGATCTTGGATTTTTGATTGGATAAGTGTCGAGGTTTTTGATTTAAAATCTGATTTAGTCATGTCTAGTTTCGTGATGGAAGGATGATAAAAATCCTTGATAGGGAAACTTTGATAGAAAATTTCAGATTTGGTGATAAGGACACTTTGCAAGATGTTTCAAGATCTAGGTGTAATGGTAAATTTTTTCTTTTGTATGACCCAAGTGTTTTGGACTGTGAAAAAAAATGTTTTGGACTGATGAAAACCTTGTTATTGATATGGGAAAACTGACAAACTGTCCTACCAACTCTCTATTTTTCTGACTTTCTGGAGTGCTAAAACTGAGACCTAAAGTGCTAAAATAGAGACCGGACGTGCTAAAACAGAGACTTGACGCGCTAGAACAGAGATCCAAAGCACTAAAATAGAGATCAGACATGCTGGAATAGAGACCCAAAGCGCGATAATAGAGACCGGACGTGGTGGAACAGAGACTTAAAGCACTAAAATAGAGACCAGACGCACTGGAACAGAGACTTAAAGCACTAAAATAGAGACCGGATGCGCTATAACAAAGACCTGACGCGCTGAGATAGAAAACTATCTTATTCTATGAAACTCACTTGGTCTGGTGTCATATTGGATGGCGGGTTGTGGGATGTATTCTAGACAAATTCTTTGACTGTGGTTGTGGTGTTGCCTAAGAGCCCTTCTTTGATAAAATGCTTGTGAATCTAAGGGAGCTACAACATAGTCATCCGTATAACCTCTAGAGAAATAGTGATACCTATGAATAAAAGTCCTATGTTGGAGTAGAACTTTCCTGCTTTGATATAAAAATTGTTGTTTTCTCAGAAGTTGTTTGTATGCAAGTGTTTTCTTTGGTTTTTTGACAAGAGATTTCTTGACAAATTTGGTGGATACCCAATCTCGAATCATGAGAATTTCACAAGTGTTTTGATTTTGAAGATTTTTGTGATGATCTTATCTGAATTTAATGAGAGAAAACACAGCAAGCAAGATTAGAATGGTTGACTTTAAAATCCTAGAATCTAAACAAATAGTGTATGTTCTTAAGAATCAATGATTCTTTTTGATTTTCACTGGTTTATAACAGATAAAAAACTTTAGATAGACTCACTCCTAGAGACAAAAGGTCATCATTATATACTCGAACGGCCCACAGCTTGGAATTGCGTCGACTCACACATCCATGTCACCCCCTAGAGGGCACCCGTGTTTTTGTCTTTTCCAGGTGCGTACTCAGAGTGACAGAAGTGGATACTGGATCCCCTAAGCAAACAGTCCTTGGCAATTATATGGTGAGTGCTTGAGGGTAGATTCTTCCCCGCCCCTACACCGTCAAGTATTAAAATGTTTAGAAACTGACAAGCGTGCTTCTATTTCTAGGTTCTTAGATAGGGTTTCCATTCGGAGTGGCAAATGGATAAACTCCCTCGAGAGACCTCCCAATCTTTAAAACAAAGATTTTGGGGATGGTTATCCTGCACACTTCCGTTGAAAGAGGGTTTCCCCAAATTCACATAAATTTTAAAGTGGGTTGGAATGCCATGGCTTTTGGTTGTCCCCACTCAGGTCATTCCCGTAGGGTGAGTACTTTTTCCCACTACGGCAGCCCTGTCTAAAGGTTTGAATGAAAGCTTGAAAATGCTTAAAGTAAAAGTGAGTCTGGTATTCTGATGCACCCAGTTAAGGGGAGAGCATAAACCTATCACCCAATCACAACAAAGAAGTTGTTCTTTTTAAAACCCAAAAGACAAATGATCTAATCTATATGGAGATATTGCTCCATAACAACATGATGTTCAATTTTAATCCCACAAGAAAATGTAAAGTTACTATCCTAGGATTGATCAATTTTTATCCATTTCTATCTTAGGATTGATAAATTTTATCCATTTCTATCCTAGGATTGGTAAATTTTAATTAAAAAAAGAAAAATAGGCAAAACAAGATCTGGTCGTGGATGCGTCGGATCCAAATAAAAAAATTATTTTAAGGACAATGGCCCAGTGCGCTGAAACAGTGACTCGGCACGCTATAACAGAAATCCAGCGCGCTGAAACAGTGACGTGTCACGCTGTAATAGAAACCCACCGTGTTGGAACAGTGACGTGGCACGCTATAACAGAAACCCAGGGCGCTGGAATAGTGATGTGGCGTGCTGTAACAGAAACCCGACACACTGTAAAAAGTCACAGTTCCGCGAAAACTATCACGCCGATTCCTGTAAGACACTTTTCACAAAATTTTATTAGAATATGGGGTTAAGCCCCATGGTGGGTGCCAATTTGTAAGTGTAGGAATGAGGAAAACAATCTAAACATGCTTCTACACCTCTAAATAAGACATTGCATCTAAGATTTAAAGAAATTAAACTAATTTAAACTAAAAATCTTCATAAATCTATCCTATTGCTCTCTAACTCTAAAGGATCTCTCTAATTTACTTTGCTCTCATATTTAGAAGCTAATTAAACTATTGAAATGACATTTAGAGAATGAGAAATGAACTATTCTATTTCCTATGTGATTAAATATGCAAATCTATTGTAATGGCAGCCATGACTGCAAATGTTGGATGCTTGATTGCTGCTTGATGGATGCTGGATGAATGCTTGATGCTTGATTGCTTGAATGTGTGGATGCTTGAAAAACCTATAGAGTAAGATTGCACAAGTTAGGATCCATTTCCTGTAGCCAAAGAGCTGTATTTATAGCTTTCACGATAGCACATTTGCATAGGGATACAGGATAAGGGGCTGTGATTCAATCTAGAGAATTGAATGGCATGGGATGAGAAGATGGAGCTGATCATGGAGGATTGTTTCTCCCCATGAAAACACCAGGCAAGATGAGAGGGAAGATTGGAGGAAGGATATTGAGAGGACTTCGTGCAGGTTTGTCCTTGAAGCTCTTCCCGTGAATGAAAGTTGCATTAATTAAAATTTGAAAATTTAATTTTATTGGTGAATGAATAGTGGTAGATAGTTTATGCATAAATTTAAATAAATTTAATTTATTTAATTTTAGCAAAAAGAGGATTGAATAATTTAATAAATCAAACTATAGGGTTTGTTTATTAAATTAAAATAAAAAGGAAAAGTAATAATTAAATAAAAGATTTTTAGAATATCTTTATTTAATTAAGAAGCAATGTGATGAGGTAATTAAATAACACAAATTATTTAAGTTGTGCATTTAATTTATGATAGAAAATAAAAAGAAGTAATAATGATAATAATTAAATAAAACAAAGTTTTTAGTTTTGTTTATTTAATTAAGAGTGAAATAATATGATGAAAATGATAATAATTAAATAAAACAAAGTTTTTAAATTTATTTATTTAATTAAGAGAGAAAATAGAAGAATTAATAATGAACTTAATATAAATAAATATTTCTATTTATTTACTAAGTAGATGAATTTAAGATAAATTAATCAAATACGTTGTATTTAATTAATTAGATTCTCCAGACCATTTTTAGGTGTCTACACTATGACAGTGACGTGATCGTTGATATGATATACATGAGTCGATTTTGATGCGATGTACTGTGTACCTTTATCTATGCATGTATGATTTATTTCTATATGCTTTGTAGTGATGTTCTATGGATGCATTTATTGCTAATGATGTATGCGTTATGATTATGACTAACATATCTATATTATGTTCACTGATGATATGATGTGCAATGATGTTAACTATATGATGATTTATTTTATGCCAATGCAATATGTGATATGGATTTTAATATGATTAATGATGTATGCAAATGATGTGTTAATGCAAAATGATATGTGTAATGTGATGTGAATGTAAAAGTGGTGATATGATGTTATGATGTTATGCAAGTATGTATGCCTAATGAATTAAATGTTTATATACCTATTGTTTATGATTCTACAAAAATGATGATGGAATGCTTTTGCTCATGCTTATGTGATAATTTATATGATAAATGGTAATATGAAATGGTTATGCAAATGAATGCTATGCGATGTAATGTAATGGGTGAAATGCAATGACATGGATGCACCTTTTTATGAAGAATGTTTATGATAACCTATTTATATGATGATAAAAAAATGCAATGTGTATGTTTCCTATATGGTATGTTTATGCCATACGCTAATGATTTGTGGATGCAAGATCGATGACGATGATGGTGATGATGATTAACTATCATAGTACTTTGTTAGTGCAGTTAGTAAGAAAAGAAGTCATTTCAACAAGACCCATGATGGCACGATGCAAATGATGATGATGATGATGATGATGATGATGATGATTACTTGCCGAGGAATTGGGATTTTCAAAGGGCCAAATTTTCTTATGTTTGATAACACATGTGGTATGATGCATCAAGGTATAGAAAACCAAGATGGTGTTGTACCCAGTATGATGAACTTTCACTTGGCAAGTAGATAGGAGTATACTTGTTCACACTTGACATACGAAAACCTTGCTAGGATGCACTTCAGAAGTTTCAGACACCTTGGACCAAAACATGAGAAGGTAAACCTATCCATGCAATAGTCAACAAGTTTCCCTAGACCTCTTTCGTACATACCTAACAAAGAAAGTATTCGCCAAGGTTATATCACAAGGATGTCCAACAAGCACAGCAGACAAAAGATAATGATCATTGCCCCATTCCTATTTCTCTAAATCCTCTGTTTTGGGATATCATCGAGATGTTTTTGGAATGAGTGCAAACAAGATAAGTCAAAAGATAAAGACCAAGTAAACAAACAAATTGATGCTCTTCAATACTGCTAACGGAAAGAGGATGTGTTTTCTAAGAGTGATAACCGAAACTTATTGCCAAAAGATAATGCCCATTGTAGGAAAGATTCATCCAAGGACATGTTAGTGGATGGTGGCACGTCATTTCGTTTACCCAAAGTGTTCTAAGGAATGATTGATATAAGACTTTTTTAGATGATGTGTTACCGATACGAAGAGATAACGAACTTGCTTACACACTGACTTAGACTTTAGACTTGACATTTTTGAGTTTTAACTTTTGAACCTACTAGATTTGTTTCTGACTATTTCACCAAAGGTTGGGGATGGTGATCAGTTTATTATGGATGGTGATCATTGCGGGTGCAATCGAGATGAGATAGATGAATTTTTCAAATATTTGGATGTTTTTGATGTTTTGCAATGTTTTGAGGCTGTTTTTGGTATTTTTCAAGGTTTTCAAATGTTTTGATTTTCAAATTTTTGAATGTTTTTGGGATTTTCTGAGATTTCAACCAAGAGACTAACCTAAAGACCTATCCTAGGGGTCTCGAGGGCTGATCGACAGATGAGCCTTGCCTACGTTATACATGCAAAGACCACGTAGTTTGATTGATGATTTGACCAATTTACAGATGGACATATACATGATGAGATGTCATCTTATTATGACAGACTCCTATAGGACTGACCTAAATGTCTCGAGGGATGATCAAAGATCAACCTTGCCTACGTTCAAGCTTAGAGATGACGTAGTTCGACAAGACGACCTTTTTTTTGACTTTTTTTGACCAACTTTTTGACTTGTTTTTGGATTTTTATATGTTTTGATGTTTTTGGATTTTCTAAATTTCTGATGTTTTTAGATTTTCTGATTTGAGGACTTTAAGAATATATATGAATTTGATCTGATGAGAACATGCCCCCAGCATGATGCAATACACTACTCTGATAAAGGTAGGACAAACTGACCTTGAGGATGGGCTGAGTAGTACTAGGAGGGATCATGATATGAAAATAGGACCAAGCTATGGTACAGATGCGAGTGGATGAGTGATGGATGGAGATCTGAATGTGATGGATGATGGAAGCGAAATGTAGGGATGATGCAGAACAAGCCATAAAGATCCTGGTGGATGGAAAGTACTTATTTACGCAAGGCGCTTGTTTTTCAGGTTTTCACCAAGGTACTTGCCCAAAGTGCCACCAAAGTGGTTTTCACTAGAGGATGATTTTTTTGATCCTTTTTTGATTTTTTTTTTAATTTTTTTCTTTTTTGATTTTTTTTGCTTGGTTGTCACCAAGATGCCTATTTGCCAGTGTGATATCCAAAATGTCTAACTTGTTCTAAGCAATTAAAATGCAATGGAAAACATAATGAAAACACCTCAAGATTAGCCTAAGGAATTTGTAAAAAAACAAAGAGGAAAGTGTTAAATGACAATAAATGGTTATACCTTTCTTCTTGTAGCTGAAACTCCTTGGTTGGCCCTTGATTTGGATTGATTTGTATGCTCCTTGATGGCTCTTGATGTGGCTAAAATGGAGGATTTGATTATGTGCTTGGATGCAAATGAGAATGGATGAAATTGATGACTAAATGAGTGCACAAAATGACAACATTTAGTTACAAAAATGGCTAAGTCCCCCAAATGCCTTAGAGGAAGGGGTATTTATAGAGAAACTTGAATTCTCTAGAGAATTCAATGGTTGGGATTTATCCAACAAGGCCAATATGAAGGGCTAAGGTGAGTTGAGGACTCACAAGCCCTCACATCTTGACATGTGGATTATGGGATGGCTAAGAGGAGGTGAGGTGTGAATGAGGTGGCCAAAAGGTACATGAGGTGGAGGAAGGACAAGTACCTTCCAAGTACCTTAGGAAGTGAGAAGATTTCCTCAAAAAGGGATTTCTTGTCCCCAAGTGAGAATGAAAGGGACATTTGAGGAATTTTGGAATTCCTCAAAAATCCCCATGGGAAAAGGAGAGGTGGTTGGAGAAATAATTGTGAATTAAAAATTCACATTCTTAGGAGAGTCTAAAGGATAAAGGTGGGCTCCAAAAAGGTGGGACTTGGTCACATGTGGAGATTGTGACAAGTCTAAGGTTCTAGAAGCCTTGGAAAGATAGAATGTGAATTAAAAATTCACATATAAAAGAGGGGAATCTAGTATAAATAAATGCGAATTAAAAATTCACATGGGAAAGAGGGTCAATGTCTAAAGAGGAAAAATGGAAAGATTGACTAAAAAGTGGTGTTAAAAATGGTTAATGACTTTGATTAAAGTTGTGCAAATAGTTGATTATGATAATTAATGGAAGATTAGAGACAAGTGGAAAATGTAGGAGGATGTGACATTAATCCTTGATTAAGAGGATGCACACCCTAAATATGAATTAATTAAATTAATTCATATTAGAGATGGATTATGGAGGATGTGACAAAGAGTAAGAAAAGAAGAATTTTAAATTGATTTTAATTCAATAGATTAGGATGACTAAATTAAATAAATTGGTGTACTTATTTAATTTAGAGAAGATAAAGGCATCAAATAAAGTATTTAATTATTAAATTAAACACTTTAAGAGTCTTATGTGGGAAGCACAATATTAATTAAATAAATTAATATTGACAGAGTTGATGAATAAAGAGGTAAATTTGATCATATGGGAGTGATCAAATTTGGGTGTCTACAGCCAGGTTTTCGCCTAAGTAACCATTTTTTTAGGACATTTTCTAATTTTTTGGATTTTTTGGTTCTATACCTTGAAAGATTTAGGCATAAATTTTTTTGAGATGAGTGCTATTCATTGGCTCCTGTAGAGGTTCCCCTTCGGGTGTTGATAGATGATATGCCCCTGATTTATAACTTGCTGTGATGACAAAGGGTCCTAACAAATTAGGTTCGAACTTGCCTTTGCTACTTGGGTTCGGGACATTCTTTTGATTTTCTTTTAAGACCAGTTCTCCGACTTGAAAAGTTCTACTTCTGATTTTCTTGTTGTAGCTCCGTTTGAGTCTATTTCGATAGACTTGTAGATGATTCAAAGCATCTATGCATTTCTCATCCAGTAACTCTAGCTCATTTAGTCTTGATACTCGATAGTCCTCATCCGTGATGAGGTTTTGCAATGATATTCTGAGGGATGGGAGCTCAATCTCAATGAGGAGTACGAATTCTGATCTGTAGACCAAGGAGAATGGGGTGGTGCCAGTGGGTGTGCAGATGCTGGTTCGATAAGCCTAGAGAGCGGGATTAAGTTGCAAGTGCCAGTCACGACCTGTGTCATTGACTATTTTCTTAAGGATTTTGAGGATGGTTTTGTTCGTAGCTTCTGCTTGGCCATTGCCTTGGGGATAGTACGGGGTGGAGAAGCGATGCTGGATTTTGAATTTCTCGCACAAGTCGTGAACCTCCTGGTTCTTGAAGGGTGTCCCATTATCTGAGATAATGGCTTGTGGGACACCGTAACGACAAATGAGATAGTTCAAGATGAATTTTGAGATCTATTTCCCAGTGATATACGTCATGGGTATGGCCTCTACCCACTTAGTGAAGTACTCAGTTGTAGTTATGATGCATTTATGGCTATTGGATGAGGTGGGTGTGATTTTTCCAATGAGATCGAGTCCCCACTGTGAAAAGGGCCATGGTGTGATAATGGGATGAAGCTCTTGAGCTAGAGCATGGATGAGATCCCCATGCTGCTGATATTGTAAACACCTTTTAGCATGACCATGTGCTTCTCTTTCCATTGTGGGCCAATAATACCCCATCCTCAATAGTTTCTTGGTGATGGTCATTCCACTTGAGTGTGAGCCACATATACCATTATGAACCTCAGTTAGAGCGGTTAATGCCTCCTCAACATTTAGACAGCGTAGCAAGGTACCTTCTATGCTTCTACAATATAAGGTATCACCTAGGATGACAAATCTAGATGCCTTTTTAACAAAGGTTCATTTTAGGCTCGATGGTAGGTCAGCAGGTATGACTCCTATGTGAAGATATGTGTAGATGTCATGGTACCAAGGATCACCTAGACCAATGATTTCACACACGAATTCCAATTCCGATACCTCGAATGTGGGGACAAGAAGCTGCTCAATCAAAAATTCATATTTCGGCACATTATGAGGGATGTCTAATAGGGACCCAATTGTAGCCATGGTGTCTGCTGCTCTGTTGTTGGTTCTTGGAATCTGCTCAAATGTTATGTCAATGATGGATTCCTTTAGAGTCTCCACCAATTTAGAACTTGTATGGAGTGAGCATATCATCCTTAGTTTGATATTCATTATTGACCTAATTTATGATCAACTGAGAGTCTCCATACACCTTGAGAGCTATGATGTTCCATTGCACTGCTACCCTAAGGCCTATAGTCAAAGTCTTGTATTCTGCTATGTTGTTAGCGCAAGGAAATGCCAGTTTGTATGACTTCAATATGAAATCCCCTTGTGGGGTGATGAAGAAGACACCAGCTCCTAATCCATGTTGCGTGTATGAGCTGTCAAAGTATAGTTTCCAATGATTAGCTATATTGATGTTGAAAATAGATTCATTTGGAAATTCAGAGACAAGAGAATTCTCAGAATAGATAGGTGCTTCTGCTAGTTGATTTGCAATAACTTGTCCCTTAATGGCCTTCTGCTCTACATACTCGATGTCATACTCTAATAATATCATTACCCATTTTTCCATTCTTCCTGTGAGCATTGCCTTTGATAGGAGATACTTGAGGGGATCTATTTTTGCAATGAGTTTTATCTTGTGTGCCAACATGTAATGTTTGAATTTTTGGGATGCAAACACTACTGCAAGGCAAGCTTTCTCGATGAATGAGTAATTTAGCTCATGACCGACCATTGTTCTGCTGATGTAGTAGATGGCCCTCTCCATTCCGTTTTCATCATGCTGAGCTAGGAGAGCTCCAAGGGCTGCTGCTGTTGCTGACACATATAAGATCAATGGCTTTCTTGGGATGGGTGGCATTAAAACTGGTGGTGTTAGTAGATATTCCTTGATTTTGTTAAATGCCTCTTCGCATTTTGTATCCCAGTTATACGCTACCCCCTTGTGGAGTAAGTGAGAATATGGGTTTTGCTTGTCTTCCAGTTGTGCTATGAACCATCAAATGGATTGAAGTTGGTCTTGGAGGCCTCTCAGTTGTTTTAATGTCTTTGGTGCTTCCATCTCGAGGATTGCTTTCACCTTCGCTGGATCCACCTTGATACCCCTCATGGAGACTATGTATCCTAGAAATTTACCTAATTGTACGCCAAAGACGCACTTCTTAGGATTTAGTCTGACTTTGTATTCCTCCAGTCTGTCAAAGATAGCGCTTAGGGTTGCTATATGATCTTGTCTTTTTCTTGACTTAGCTAGAATGTCATCGACATAGTCTTCGACTATTTTATGGATCATGTCATGGAATATCAATGTCATGGCCCTTTGATAGGTTGCTCCTGCGTTCTTTAGGCCAAATGGCATCATGTTCCAGTAGTAGGTCCCCCATGGACAAGTGAAAGCCATCTTATGTTGATCATTTTCTATCATGATTTGGTTGTATCCTAAAAATCTATCCATTAGTGATAGCATCTCATGTCCTACTGTCATGTCTACTATCATGTCAATGTTAGGAAGTGGGAAATCATCCTTGGGACATGCTTTGTTCAAATCTCTGAAGTCTGTACAGATTCTGATAGCTCCATCAGGTTTTGAAATAGGTACCAAGTTTGACACCCATTTTGGATAATAAATTGGTCAGATAAATCCTGCATCTAACAACTTTTTGAGCTCCATTTTGACCAATAAGGCTATTTGAGGATGCATTTTTTGAAGTTTTTGTTTGACCGGCTTTGCTTTTGGATAAACTACATAATGATGAACCACTATCTTTGGATCTAGCCCTTGCATGTCAGCATAACTCCATGCGAAGTTTATTTGTCTTTCCTTTGGGAATGTTGCTAGGAGTTCTTGCTCTTCTAATAATAGTGATTTTGCATAAAATGTGATATGCGGGGTCTCCTCTGTTCCTAGGTTGATAGGATTGCATTTTTTGGCCAAGACTGCTGACTTCTCCTAATGAATAGCTCTTAGAGGAAGATTGAATCCTTCATCCTCAGGTGCCTCAGAGAGGTTTTCACCATTGGATATGTCTTTTTTTATTATTTTCTTGTCAGAGAGTGCCACAGTGTGGTTTTCACTCAAGGACTTGGATATGATTCTTAGTTTCTCACTTTTGCGATTGAAGGATTCAATCGTTTCCCCGTAATAGGCTGTGTGTCCAACTCCATTATAAACCCTACCTTGTGATCTCCATCTGGAACATTATCCCTCAATCCCATGAATTCTGAGAGTGCCTCATCATTTTTGAATGTATCGAGAACTGGTGGTCCTCGTTGGTCATAGTCGATCAGTTGGGGATACACTAAGTGGATCTCATGATTTGGATGGTCTAGTTCAAAAGAGATGGTGCTAATCATACATAGGGTGGTGTCCTCAAATAACCTAGGTAGATTGGTCATGGTATCTTCGTCATCGCTACTAATGTAGGGCTTAGTTATAAAGCTATGTGTGTCTCTATCTGTGAATATTGGTGAGTGTACTTGTGCTAGTACTGGCTGAGGAGAAACATTATATGTTCTAACCAGAGGACTTCGACCACGTATGGTTATTCTCGAAGGGGTACATCCAAGGCCAAGATTTGTTATGGGTCGTGTCTCTGGCATGATAGGTATTATGAGCTTATTGTCATTTTGTCCCAGTCTTTGATTTCTGTTGTAGCCCATTGCAAGCATCATTTGTAGGCCCTTGCTTCTTTCGTCTGTTGGTAAATTAGCTGCCGTTCTTTCATCTTGATACAACATGTGAGATGGATCTGCTTTAATAACCTCATGGCCAAGATCTCCCCATCTTGTGAATTCAAGATAATTTTGAGGATAGGTTTGTGATGTGGAAGCTTGATTTTCTTGTGGACATTCGCGTGATCTAGGAGATTGTGGTAACTCTCCTATCACAAAAGCATTGTTAGGGAGTTTTTAGCTTCCACAACCATCCTCCTGGATGATGAGCTTGATATCAGAGATGGTGGGGATGGTGGGTGTCTCTATTGCAAAAGTGGATGCGAGAGTGGCGGGGTCGATGTATGGTGTAGATGGGCCCTCATCGTTCTTTGGCACTTGGGGGATTTTGTAATACTTGGGTTCAAGTTTTTTGCAATATGAAAACGGTTCAGGATCTCCATGGATGGTGACCTCTTGTCCATTATGTGTAAATTTCACACATTGGTGGAAGGTTGATGCTACGACTTTCATCGCATGGATCCATGGGCATCCCAGGAGGATATTATATGGCAAGTCAAGGTCCAAGACCTGACAAGTGGTTTCCATGAGTGTTGGCCCTACTTGAATAGGGAGTTTAATCATGCCTTGAGACACTCTTTCTTGGTCATCATATTCTCTTATCATGATTCCCTTTCCTTTGTCGATGGAATCTTTTGATATTTTCAACTACTTGATGAGGCTAAGAGAATAGATGTTCAAACCCGCACCTCCATCCACCAAGACCCTTTTGATTTTGCTCTTGTTGACAATGGCTTCCAAGTGAAGTGCACGGTTGTGAGATGGTTGGGTGGGCAAATCTTGGTCAGAGAATGTAAGGAGATTAGGCATTATGATATTTCTGACCATAGCTTGGAATTGCTCTGCATCGAGATCTGCGGGGACAGTGGATGAGGCTAATGCTTCCTCAAGGATCTTTTTATGTGCTGATGAGATTTTTAACAACTCCATGATGGAGATGTGTGTTGGTGTTCTCTTGAGTTGGTCTAGGAAATTATAGCCATTAGGAATGGATGTAGATGAAGGGACTCTATTTGGTTGGGATGATCCTACAATGGTTACTTTGCCGCCTCTTGTGGTGACTCCACAATCTTCAACATGGGCGCCCTTGATGGTGATGACCATGCAATCTTCATTTAAGGAGGCAACAACCATTTCGTACACATGATTTACACTTCCCTTCCCTTTCTCATTTGTATTCCCTTTGTTGCCATGATTCAACATTGGATTCATGTAGATTTTAAGATCCTGATTTCCTTAGGTTGTTCTACATTTTTGATTTTCTTATTGATGAGATCTTGGATGATTTTTTTGAGTCTCATGAAACTTTTTTTGGTGTGGCCTTTGATTTTATGAAATTCACAAAGTTGATTTTCATTATACCAAGGGGGTTTGACATCAGGTTCTTGGTAGTTTTTGAATGTAGGAGGCTTGATGAGTTTTTCGTCAATCAACTTTTTCATTATGTCCTCCAGTGGTTCCCCCAAAATAGCGTACTTTTGTTTGGGATAAATTTTGCGTTGGGGTGGTCCTCTTTGATCATTGAGGTTATTGATGGTAGGATTGTTGTTGGGTTGGTATGTTGTGTGATGAGTGTTTTGGCATTGGTTTTGGATTTGCGGTGCGGGTGTATGTTGGCGAGGACCACTAATGACCACCTTGGCATCAACGACACCATCATTAGTAATGTTCTTGTTTCTTTCCCACGTGTGAGGTTTATCATTGTAATTAGATGGTGGGCGATTGTTTTGTTGTTCGTGATATGATGTTGATTCCGCAGGTTGAGTCACAAGGGCTCTTTCGATGCTAAGCGCCTTGGAGATCAATTGTTCATATGTAGTGATACCCTGAACCTTGAGATGAAATGCCAAGCGGCTTTCAAGGTTGGCTATGATGGTGCAAAATTATTGTTCTTCTAGCATGGTCCACTTGCTCCGATTGGCCTTGGATCTCCATCGTTGAAGGAATGAAGCCAAAGATTCATTCTTTCCTTATTTTAGAGCGTATAGTTCTTCGAGACTGACATTCATTGCAATGTTACATGCGTAGATCCTAATGAATGCATCCCTAATTTCTTGGAATGTTCTAATGCCTAAAGGTAAGTGAGAGAACCATTCTATAGCGGGGCCTACCAAGCTCCTAGGGAATAGCCGTATCAGATAAGTATTGTCATATGCGACCTCCATGCAATGAACCTAGAATTCCCTGATGTGATCTTTAGGGTTTCCCATCCCTTGATATTTGTCAAATTTGGGGATTTCAAATCCCTTGGGGAATGGTTTCTTCTGTAAGCTCCTATCAAATGGATAGGGACACAAGTTGCTTGGTGTTTTGGTTGTTCGCCTTGATTGAAGGTCGAGCACTTGTTGCGAGAGCAACCTGAGTTGTGTTGTCACATCATTTTGTGGATCAGGGGGTGGGATGAAAGTGTTTTGGGGTGTTTCAATCATGGGTTGGATGGGTGGATTGGTTGGTGCATTATTCGATGGTATCTGTATGTTCTAGCAGGCGAAGTAGGCTTCTACTTGCTTTTGTATGAACAATGCTTGTTGTTGATCTTGTTGTTGTGCTAGGATTTGTGCTTGTTGTTGCGCTTGTTGCTATTCCAACAACACTTGTTGTTGTGCTTATTGTTGTTCCCACAATACTTGTTGTTGGGCTGCCAATTCTGCTGCTTCTTACTGCTCTTGGTATTGCTTTAGTGCTTGTTGATATGCTTGCACTTGCGCTGCTTGTGCAAGAAGTTGTGCTTGTGCTTGTGCTTGCTATGCTTGATATTGAGCTTGCGCTTGTGCTGCTTGTGCTTGTGTGGCTTGTGCTTGTGTAGCTTGTGCTTGTGCGGCTTGTTGCTGCAATAAAAGTTGTGCTTGAGCGACCCTTTGTTCTTGCAATGCTTGTGTGACTTGTTGTTGTTGTAGTAAAGCTTGGGCTTGTTGTTCTTGTAATGCAGCTTGTGCAGCTTGGGCAGCTTGTGCGGCTTGAGCGGCTTGTTGTACAAATTTTTTTTTTTGAACTTGTTGGTATCCTCTTTGAAAAGAAGCTTGCAATGTTGCATCGTATTGGCTTGATGTGGTGAAAGTTGGTGGTGGTGGAGTTGGTGGTGGATTTGGAATGGTGGTAGGTGTTGTGTTGACGTTTTGGGTGTTGGATAGTGCTATTGATGTGATTGGTCCTTGAGAGACCATGCTTTGTGATGTTAGGGGTGTGTTTGATGATGTTGCCATTGCTTGTGCATTTATCATTTGTTGTTGCGATATCAACAATAAATTTTGAGTGTTTGGTGCAATGCTTTGATTGATGGTTGGGATATAGGTTTGATTGATACTTGGTAGGGGAGGAAGCCCTAAACCAAGGAGTGGTGCAAATGATAATGGCAATGGAAGAGGAGGTAGAAAGGTGAGGGGTGTGAGTTGTTGTGAAGATATCGTGGTGTCGAATAGGCCCCCTGGTCCGAACATATCTCCCTCTTCTTGTGAATTTGTGAGAAGAGGTGTTTGGGGAGTTGTGTGAAAAAATGATGATGATGGATCGTGATGGAATGTGAGAGGAACATTTTTGTGTAATGGGTTTTGGGGTATATTTTGTTCCAATGTGGTGTTTGCGTCCAAGTTTTTATTATTAACAAGGGGGTGTGATTGAAGAGCATTGAGAAATGTGTTTCCCTTGTTGACATTGGGTTGGGTTGGAACAAACGATGTTGTGATTTGCAGAATGTTTTGCATGATGTTTTGGGATGGAGGTGTAGATGAAATGGGGATGGTGGATGAGATAGGTGGAAAGGATGTCTCCACTATAGTACTTACATCAAAATCCGAAGGCAACTTGGCCCCTTGTTTTGCTAGTTCAAGCATGTATAACGAAGGGTTGAGTCTCATCATGATGTTGATGATTTTATGATTCTCTGGATTTTGAAGCATTTCAATCATTTCTTCACGAGACATTCCAAAGGTAAGGTCCTCTCCTTGGTTTTCTTCTTGTGGATTTTGAGATGATGAGAGGGTCAATGGATTGATTAATTCAACTAGATTCATTTCTGCATTTGTTTGGCTAAGATCACTTGAAGTGGGTGTTTCTTTGTTTGCTTCCATACTCTTCTTGTATTAAGATCTAGTTCGAACCATAAAATAAGGATCAATCTTCAAGGATATGGGATATGAATCTCTTTGATTACTTGGATCGACTGTTATTTTATGTCCCAAAGTATAAAGTTTTAGGATGCCTTGAGGATCAAAGGTGATGATATGATGATGATGTTTAGGGATGGATGATACAAATGTTGTGGCTTTTGATAAATCTTGAATGAGACACTAGGGTTTTAGGACTTGTGGATTTTGATTCTTGATTTTGGATTTGAGATTTGAGATTTTGTCCTTGATTTTGATTTTAATTTTGATTTGTATTTTTGAGCAAAAAGACCCTAAGATTTTGGATGATGATCTAAGGGATAGATTTGTTCAAAGGATGATAATTTGAATATGTGTGAGGAGAAGGATGTGTCTACCCACACCTATTCAAACAAGATGATTGTTTCACTAAGCATATGAAGAAGGATTCATCTACATACACTAAGCTAGACAAGATGATTTTGATAACTTTGACTAAGTATATGCAAAAGGATGCATCTACACATACCTAGCCAAAGGTGTTTTTGCTAATGTTTTCAAGGATTTTGTCTCAATGATATTGATGATTTTGATTTTTCCAAAAAGCCTAGTATCAAGGATGATTTCAAGATTTTCCAAAAGGTGATGATGAGATGATGTTATTTGGAGGGTGGATGAAAAAGAGATTTTGATATGTTTTGATCCTAAGATGAACTTAAAAAGGTACACTTTGTTTGCCTAGACCTAGGTATTGAAGAGCATGCAAATGCTTCCTAATGACCTTTGTAACCAAGAAATTATTTCATTTGAACATTCATTTTCGGATTTCCAACCAATGATTTGTATTTCTTTTGGGATGGTGGGTCTTCAACACATATGAAAGTTCATTTTGCTTAGCTTTGCTTAATGTCTTTATTTTACCAAAAACACTTTCTTCAATTAGGTTTTCAAACTAAGATGTCCAATGTCTTAATTTCTTCGAACCCCACAAGATATGCTATGTGGAAATTCAATGAACTTAAGGCAAGGGTTTCCTATTGTTTACTTAAGAAGACAAATTGAGATATAATCCAATGTTTAGAAACCTCTAAGGACGTGAATCCCAAGGGCAAGCAATAACATATGGATTGAGTCAATTGTATTTGTCCTCAAAAGGGTTTGAAATTTGGATGATGTTAAGTGTTTGTTTTTGAGATGTTTTCGATCAAGCAATGCTTTTTGTAACCCAAGAATAAGTACAATCCTATTGATGTGTAAGACAATATTTGTTGGACTCCCACTTGGACAAGTCCTGCTATGCTTATCTCTAGCGAATGGTTAGATGCTTGACCCCACTGGCTCCCCTCCACGACACTCACTTATATGGGGCAGCCAAGCATCAACACCCATGAAACTCCCATGGAATGTTTTCCATTTCTACTAGAAGACCGTAAAAGTGTGGGGTGGCTTGAGAACAATCGTTCTTGCACCAACAAATAGATTAAAGGATTTTGGAAAATTCTAGCACATGGGTTTTAGTAAGGACTTTCCATTCGTAGGAGTTGACCCAATGTGGCAAGATTCCCCTTTCGGATCCATCTTGTTAGAGTCAACCACATGATATTGGCGTTTCTTCCAATATCCACATTTATATCCCGGCTAGAAATACTCTTGGCTTTAGAGTGTTACCGATTGAGTCGTTCCCTTGGATGAGTACTTTTTCCCCAAGGTAGGCCCTCTAGGATAAACAAAAGTGAATGAAGAACAATATTCATAACTCGGTCAATCCTTGTTGGCAACAAGGAGAGAGAATATACGCAACAAATCCCCCACTCACACTCGCACAAGATTTTGTTCAATTTTAAGCCTAAATTGAAGTGTGGAGGTGATTGCTTTATCTTAACCCAAAGTCATGAAAAAGGCCTTTTGATTCTCAAGATCGCTATAAAGCGCAAGAGAAGTGCATATGTCCTTTTTCATTGGCTTTAGTCTAAGTAAGCCCTCACAAAAAAAAAGCTACACTTGTTCTTTTTAAATCCTCAAAGCAATATGTGAGTTTGTTTTAGAGCACCAAATCACAAGTGAAAGACATTTGTTCAATTGTTTAACCCAAGAAACAAAATCTAGTAAGTTGTTGATCCTATTGTTTGTTTTAACCTTTGCAAAGAGAAATTGAAAGGTTCTTTTTAAGCCCAAATGAAAACTAGTGTTCTAAGAATGAAAAGATAACAAATTCTTAAGGAAGTGTTAAACAAACACTTAAGTGTTTAGAAACATTTTGATTGGACAAAATATCATCACCATACTCCTCCTTCCTTTGTTTTTGATTTCCAACCTACAAAGAAGAAAAATAGTCAGATTCTGGAAAAACATAGAAGTTAAAAACTAGAAAACAGAAGGTAAATAAATCATAAATCAAAAGCACGTGCTAAAAAAATTAAATTCTCCCTTTTACTGTCTCCTAGCGTCCCAACTCATGAAGGCATCGCAGTTTGTTCTCCCAGTGGTGCTATCACAGTGCTGCTTACCAGTTAGTAGTGCTCTGTGTCGGGATAGAGAGCTTGATTGTGTCACAATTTTAGCCCAGCATCGCAGTTTTTGTCAGTGTCAGAGTTTAAGATGTTTTTGAAAACTTCTATAGATTGGCGAGTCCAACGACGGAGTTTAAAATTCAAAAATCTTGGTGGGACGAGTCCAGCGGCATAGTTTGTGTTTCAAGTGGTGCTATATAGTGACGTTGACAAGCCCGCTGTGCCAAAAGAGCGACGCTGATGAGCTTGTGGTGCCAAAAATAGTGACGCTGACGAGCCCGTGTTGAATTTCCCGTGTGTGAAGAAAACGCAAAAATTCAAGAAAATGTTAGAAATAATGATATCATGCCCTCCTTCTAGTGCCAAATGTGTGAACCCTTCTCCTAGTACCTGCAAACAATCAAGAATAAACAAGTTAAACAAGGAATTGCAAATTAAAACAAGGATTCCCCATGAAATCCATTTACAACCTCAAACTAGGAAAGAAAATAGTAAAGAACACAATGAAAATGACAAAACAAAGATTAAATCCTAATTAGATGTGCAAACTCATGATCCCATGCAGGAATTGGTGCCAATTTGATGTGAAAATTGGCCCTTTCCCAATTCCTATGATGCAAACTTTGAATGTTGAAGATGATATTGATCCACTTTGATGAAAGATGAGAACTCCAAGCCAAATCTGCAAAAAGCCTAGCTAAGAATTCAATGATGGATGGAAATGGCTCAATATTTTAGCATGGTAACTTTGCTTGGATTGTGGATGATAAAAGGAGGATATGAGCTCTTTATTTATAGGATTTCAAGATGGATGAATGTCCAAATTTGAGCAATGTGGGACTAACATTCATCCAATGATATGGTGCCACTTGTCAAGCTATGAATGGATGAAGGATGTGCAAGATTTGGAGTTTGTGCCAATAAATGCCAATATTTGAAATTCAAATTTGTTGAAATGACATGTAAGAGGGAAGGGACAATGCAATAAATGACACTTGGCTTAAGGCAAAGGACATGTAAGAGATTTTAAATGCCTTGTTGGATGTACATGTTGACTTGGAATTGTTGAATAAAAATTGAGAGAATATTCCAAAAGATGCCTTGTGAGGAAAATAGAGATTTAATAAATGAATTAAATCTATTTTCATGTGCAACTTGCATTATTTAGAGGATGTGACATGAGATGAGATTAAATTAATCAAGGGTTAAATAGTTTAATGAGAGAGATTAGATGATGTGACTTATTTGACTTAGATTTATGGGTTTATTTAAATCAAATAAGAGAGGAATATGATAAGAGGCTAATTAAATAAGGATTTTGATTTATTTAATTAAAAGGGATGGTGTTAGATTAAATCAAATAAGGTTTTAATTTATTTAATTTAATGGATAGACTTTAGAGATTTAATTAGATAAATTGATTATTTAATTAAATAGGGATAATTAGATCAGATGGATTGATTTAATTAACAAAAGAGGTTGACTTAACTAGATAAAATGATTTATTTATTTAAGAGACGAATATTGATGAATTTAATCAGATAGGGGAATTTGATTAAATGGTTAGACTAAGGGATGATTTAGGAAGAAACAATGTTAGTAAGTTAGGATCAAATGCACGATGCCAATCAGTATATTTTTGCGTGTCTATAGTCTTATCCTACCTGTGCCTTACTTCTATAAAAGGCCAAAGGATACTTCTTTTTTAGTTAAGTTTAGAATTTTTGGATGTCGGAAGAGCCAAAACTTCTCTAAGTTTTGTTCATTTTTCCTATTTTCTGAATCATTCCAGACTAAAAATTTGTATGCACATAGAACTTAATCAATATCGAAGCCAATTTGATAGCTACCTATCTCATGTATTTTTGTAGCTGGTTTTGTTAGTTTAGTCAAACAAGACTGTGTGTTGCGTCATTTAAGGGTGCATACAAAACCTACTCGGTGTCCAAACTAAACCCCCTTCTTTAAAAGCTCACCTCATTTTATGCCTAACTATGAAATAATCTAGTGAAGTATAAAGCGATTTGCTTTGATTTGATTAAATCTTGGGGAATGTGTGGAGAATAATTGGGAGAAATTTTTTTTAATTATTTTTGATGCTTTATTTTAGATTAGATGTTTAAATTTTAAAAAAAATGTTCCAAAAAATAGATGAATGAATGGAAATTTATTGAAAATATTCCGTTTCTATGAAGTTTGTTGAATGCTTAAAGCTAAATCTACTTAAGTGATAGCAAAAATTGTTGATGTTCATGAAATATTATTGCAAATCTTTTGAATTCATGAGATTATTTTATGATCAAACTCAAAATCTTGTATCCAATGCTTATGATTCTTAATGAAATTGGAAATAACCGTAGGTCCCTTGAGATTAACAACAATATTACATCATACACTGAAGCAAACCTAGTATGGTCAAGACCTAACTACTAGAGCCTTGGGATTAAGCTAAGTCAACCTTTTCCTATTACACAAACACCTTAGGTTACCTTGGTTCAATTTTTCAAGTAAAGATAGGTTCTTCATGATTTTCCTTTGAGGATTTTATTTGCATTGTTGTTGCAAGTGACATCGTTGTCAACAGGAACTGGTGCTAGAAGGAGGGCTCTTGTTTTTCTTTATATCTTTATCTTCGTGTTTTGTTTAGGAATCTGTATTGCTTTCGGGTTCAAAAGGGAGCTTGTAAGGCGAAAGTTTAATGCAAGCCAGTATTTTGAAAACGGAAGTTGAAAAACTCCAAAAAATTATTAACCAAAGATTACATCCTTTGAGTTTATTCACCTTTGGTAGAGTCACCGAGTGTACAATTCATGATACAACTGATCATGGTGAACTCGATTGTGATTTTTTTTAATTAGGGTAAGTATGGATATGTATAAGGTGATTTCATTAATGGAAGAAGTTTTAACTGCTAGAAGAAAGAGACTGTTAGCAAGAAATATTTTGAATCTTGAAAGAGAGTATAACCTTGGTGGAATTGAAAATGTTAAAAAATCAATTGATATATGAAAACAATTTGATAACTACAATTGCTATGAAGAAAATCTTAAGGTTTTGTAGGAAGCTAGGTGAGAATGTCGAGACTCAGAAATATTACACCAAAAATGAGGAAATGACATTGATGAGTCATCATTCTCTTCATACGTGGAAAACACAAGTGAAGAGAAGGAGTAGGAAAATCAAGAGGGAGACACATGTTTTTCATTCCAAACTGAAAATTCACAAGTTAAAAAAGGAAATTTTCTTGATTTTATACAAGATACAAAGTATCAAGTTTTTACTTTTTCTTTCTCTGATAACAATAAATTTTTTGATATTGCTTGGTCTAACAAAGTTCAAAGTGAAGACAAGGCCAAAGACACCAAAATTTTTGGAGGAGAAGAAAATCAAGAAATGGATGTAGCCATTCATGGAACTGAACAAAGTAAAGAGGAAAACCATGAACCAGGGCTAAAAGAAGGTAGAGTATTGATGAACCAGAGAAAGTGTGTGATTGACCTTTAATGAGGTCATTTTCATACATATGAGCCAAATTATTGGTGAGTACGCCTTTGAATTTAAGTTTGTTAAATGCGGAAGATTTAAAGAAATTCATTGTTATAGTAGGACATTTGAAATTTATTCCAGTGAATTCAAGGATAAACTTGTTGTAATTCGTACCAAAACAACAAATGGAAATAGTTATTGAACTTAAAATAAATTGCTTTGTTAGGGTTAGTCATTTGTTATATTAGAATTTTAGTTAGTTAGGGTTAGTTTGCTTTTGTAGGGTTTTGTTTTCATTTTTTTTTTCTTCTATTTGGCCCTTTTTGCATTCAAAATTTTTGTTTAACTTATCATACACATCAGAGTTAATTCAAACATTTGTAACATTATGCTGTGAAATGTAAAATGATAAAACCACACACAGTAAATACACGCTTTAAAATGTACAACAAAGCTATATATATATGTGTGTGTGTGTGTGTGTGTGTGTGTGTGTGTATCACGTATATACATGGAAGTATCAAAATTATTGCTGTAAAAGAGGATAAAAAAGAAAAAAGAGGGAGTTGAGCTATAGATAGGAGTAGCCATTCAGTCAATCTAGGATTCCTCATCCATCAGGGCTAAATACCCTACGTAGGCAATTTCCCGGTGAACTTCAAAGTCAGGAGTATGGAGGTTAGTCAAGAACGATCGGGGTGGAACTACTTCCCCGTGTCCTAGGACCCGAGGAATATCATCCATGGAAGGGATTCCAATAGTCGAATGTGCAACAAATAGAACAATATCCAGATTCTCTAAATATTTAGGCTACACTATCTAATTTGCAGCTAAGCGAACATCTTCAACAGGAAGCCCAAATTCCAGGAGCGATGCTACAAAGTGAGAATCCAAGTTGGAATAAAACCGGTAGTAAGCTCTAGATTCCACATATTGTTCCCCAAGGACTAAGTACAAGTTTGGAACAGTGAAACTAGTAGTCCGAATGAAGAAAACCTTTTCAAGCCTTTGAGTCATGATATGACCCAAGAAAACATTCTAGCGGCGAGAGCAGGCCAAGCAATTTGGAGTATCCATGACTTGGAAGCAAGCAAGCACTAGCAAAGCAGAAAATGTAAAATGATAAAAGAAGGCAAAGCAAACGTGTGAAGAATTCGAGAGAAGTGAAAAATTTATAGAAAACCATAAGGAAGTTGCGGTACATAGTTGCTTGGATTGAAGTCTTGGAATGTTAAATCAAATAAATTTTTACACACAATTAGTGACAATTTTCTTCAAATTCGACCAATACAAAGATTGCGAATGAAGAAAGTTAAAGATTTCAAAATTAATGGTGGTCATTTCATTGTGTTTTTATTAAGCCATATTAATCATGAAGGTGTTCATGTGAGAAAAGCAGAAAGGAAAATGAAGCTAGTAAGGCAACACACATCATCACCTAGGGAATTTGAAAGAAATGATATGTGTGCATTGAGGCGTGCAAATTTAATGCAAAATAGAGTGATCATGTTAAAGTGTCATCATGACATTTTTGATCCATTAGTGCGGTGTAGCACCATCAAATTGGAATCGCTAGCCGAGTATTTAGTAGTTGCCATAAAATTTGATCGGAAGGGTGGTAACTACTGGTTCTAAATTTATATTTAAATTTGGTGATTAAGTTGTTTGCTTCTAAGTTTTAATTTATGCATATCTTCTAACATATAGCGAGTTGTAGTTAGCTAGGATTTGGCATAAAAGTGGTAAAGTTTAGCAGAGAATGCACACCAACAAGGAATTATTAAATGAATTTTTGGGAAGTAGTGAAACGATGAAGGGATTTGCATTGAATGAAAAATCAAAAGGTAACCTTCGCTACCATTGTAATTCCCAACCTAATAGTGGGCTTTGTTGCTTGCAGGTTGAAATGAGCTATCAATGAAATATCAAAAGAGATATACACGAAAAAAAATCAACTCTTTAGGCTATCCAAATATCTCTATCAGGGCTATAGATGCCTGGCTGGCAGTAGAGCTATGTTTGGGGGAATTACAAAGATAACCTTATCGGAGCTATGGATGCTTGACTGGCAACACTTAGCTCTATCCCTGGTTGGATTTGGAGGATTACCAAATTATGTAGTTTAATGTTAATGAACTAATTTTTTTCAATGAGTTCAAAAAAATGGAATTAATCAAAGCACACACAGATATTTCTAGATGAGTTTCACTATTTTTATGTCAAAATCTAGGTAAAGGTAAAGAGTTATTATTTTAAAATATGCATAAATTATAATTTATGACTAATGATTTAATCTCAAGTTTTGGTTTAAATTTGGTTTTATTGGTTGCAAGTTGTTGTGTGGTCTCACAACACGCCCCAAGACTATAAGACTTGGGGAGCCTAAGTGAAAACTAATGCTTATGGCAGGTGTTGGTTAGTTGGAAAGGTCATTGAAAGTGAAAAGCAAAGAAAAATATTTTTGAAAGAGTATTTCGTAATTCAAGTGTTTTGGGTACTAGGTATTGAGAACTGGGAATGTTAGAAATGCAAAAGGTAATGTAAAGGTAAAGCGAAATGCTTTGGTCTGAGAGTCGAGGTTTGGTGAAGATGGAAGTTTTGGTAAAATTGAAGTCTGGGAAAATCATGGGTAAAGATGAATACTGGGTATTAGGTACCAAGTGACAATGCAAAGCAAAGTTTTAAAATTTTAAGGTTATCTAAGAAGTCTGATAGTCTGGTAACCCAGTATAAAAGGATAATTACACAAGAATACAAGATTTTATTGAAAGTGTTATTTATGATGGATTTATATAATCTAATGAATTAATGATGGTTTTATTTACATGATATTTTATAGATGTGTTTTTTTAAGGGATTTAATAGGTGGAATTTGTGATTGTAGGAGAAGCAGATTGTGATGCATGCAGAATTCAGGTATGGACAGTCAGGAAAATTTGAATCACAGATAGAATCATATCCAGATAGGGCTGCATATTTTGGGAAGTTATATGTAGAGGGGCTTGAATCCATCAAAATACTAGGGATCCCAGTATTTCACATATGGTGACAGAAACCACCAACCTCTGAGGAAGCTCATTCTCAAGAGTAGAAAGCCCGAGGCAAAACAAAAGTGTAGGAATAGGATGATAAATAAATCATTTTGAATATATGGGAAAGTTTCTACACACTAATCTGATTCAAGTTATTATCCCGACGATAATAAAAAGATGAAAAACCCAAAGGACTTGGGTGATCCCACAATACTGGTTTACATTTTTGGCCAAACTGGACACTAAACTAATTTTTTCTAACTAAATTTTCACTTTTGGGCACCTATAGCAGCTAAACTGCGAGGAATTTGAAGATGATGCAAACTAGTAATTTGTGACATTTTTTTTGTAGATTCTAAATATAATTTTTTTCAAAATTTTTGGAATTAGATTGCATTTCTTTTTCCATCTCCTTCGAAAACTAGTTTTTTTCAGTAAACACCATTTTTAAGGAGTGACACTCACCATATAACACATAATTTTTTTTCCATGAAGGATAAAATTCTATTTTTTTCAAATTTAGATTTGTAACTATGATATCTAGTGCTTCCAATTTGTTTCATAGTGTTTTATTGAATATTTTTTCCTAAATCAAGTTTCAAAGTCAAACCAATTACAATTCAGACATAGGTAGAATGTATAACACAATTTTTTTTGTATGTATTGAATTTTTTTTTTGTTGGATCAAGGACTTCAATATCTAGTGCACTCATATTTTTCATTTTGTTTTGATAATCTTCTATTTTTCCACATGTGCAGAACAAAGAGCTTGATTTTCGGTGAAAAACCTACATTCATAAGAAATAAAAAATAAATATAATTTAATAAAATTAAATTTATTTAAAATTATACTTTTTGGGAAGCTTACAATAAGGACTACATACTTAAAAAAACAATTTTAAATGAATTCATTTGATCCCCCAAAAGGTAAATCAAAAGTGGTTTTTTATCAGCATTTTGATAGGTGTAAAGGAGACTCTGTTATTAGTATGGTTTAAAACTAGCGGGGTTCTATCTAAGGGGGTTTGATCTATGGTAGTTTGATCAAGCCCTCTTCAATTGGAATGCTTTAAATGGAACTTTTTAAGGCATAAATCATTTTTTTTTTCTAAAAATACATGATTTCACCAAAAATTAGAATCTCCTAGAAATTGTAAACCAGCTTTGTGGGATCACCCACTTCAACGTGCAAATGGAGGTTGACCTTTGTTGAATTAATTTGCAATTCTCTTACCAGTCACCACATTCCACATGCCTTGATGTGATTTGTCCCTTGGATTTCCTCTCATGTAGTTGTCTTATCCTACCTGCGTCTTACTTCTATAAAAGGCCAGGGGACACTTCTTTTTAATTTAAGTTTAGAATTTGTGGATATTAGAAGAGCCAAAACTTCTCTAAGTTTTGTTCTTTTTTCCTATTTTCTAAATAATTCCAGACTAAAAACTTGTATGCACATAGAATTTAATCAATATCAAATCCAATTTGATAGCTACTTATCTCATGTATTTTTGTAGTTGGTTTTGTTAGTTCAGCCGAACAAGACTATGTGCTGCACCATTTAAGGGTGCATACAAAAGCTACTCGGTTTCCAAACTAAACCCCCTTCTTTAAAAGCTCGCATCATTTTATACCTAGCTGTGAAATAATCTGGTGAAGTATAAAGCAGTTTGCTTTGATTGGATTAAATCTTGGGGAATGCATGGAGAATAACCGAGAAATTTTATTTTTCAGTATTTTTGATGCTTTATTTTAGATTAGATGTTTAAATTTTAGAAAATGTTCCAAAAAATAGATGAATGAATGGAAATTTATTGAAAATCTTTCATTTCTATGAAGTTTGTTGAATGCTTAAATCTAAATCTACTTAAGTGATAGCAAAAATTGTTGATGTTCATGAAATATTATTGCAAATATTTTGATTTCATGAGATTATTTAATGATCAAAATGAAAATCTTGTATCCAATGCTTATGATTCTTAATGAAACTGGAAATAACCATAGGCCCCTTGAGATTAACAACAATATCACATCATACATTGAAGCAAACCTAGTATGGTCAAGACTTGACTACTGAAGCCTTGGGATTAAGCTAACTCAACCTTTTCCTATTACACGAACACCTTAGGTTTCCCTAGTTTAGTCTTTCAAGTAAAGATAGGTTCTTTGCAATCTTTATGTGAGAATTTTATCTGGACTGTTGCTGCGAGTGACATCGTCATTAATAGCAAGCTCATGAGGTAGACATGGTAGCAAGTAATAATGATGTTGGCTCCACCATGGGTAAAGACTCAATGATGGAAAACACTTGTGTAAGCACATAAGACATTAGAGTACCATATGCCCCAACGTGGCATCCAAGGGTATGACACACATTGATTTAGATAAGGTGATAAGACCCTAGTGATGATGAGAAACATAAGTGTATAAAATTTAGCCAATATCATGGGGAAGAACTTAATATAACTTCTAGAACATGATCACGTCATGTACGTACACAAATGTGATTGGAAATGAATAAATCCTAATGCCCTCTAATGTGGAAAAGTAACTACTTAAGATGTGAGTGAATCACATGAGCACACCACTGTAAGAAGTAAGCATGGAATATTATATCAAGATAAACAACCCTATATGGGAAAGATATTGCCATAAGGCATAAAGGTTTGTAATAGGGAAAACAAGATGTGTCCAATGTAAGATATGACAATAATAACACAAGAAGCAAGGGGAAAACATGATTCCCCCAACATAATTTAAATATGTATTAATGTAGGATCATAATTAACATGTAAGAACAAATGTAATTATAAATGTATGTGGAAACAAGATTATTAATTATGAAAAAATGTAGATATTGGTAGTTAAGGTGGATTTTGATGGTATTGCTTCAACCCATTCTATAAAATAGTTTATTGTACTGATGATACATGCATGTCCTTTAGGAAAGGTCAACAAACTCTTACCCACTAAATCAAGCCCCCATGTAGAAAGTGGCCATGGTGATGTGGGTGGAAGTTCAAAATTATTTCCCACTTTTAGAAAGGAAATAGACAACACAAGTCTAACTTTTTAACTTGAAGCATCTAATGGTGACATACATTTTAAATTTTAAAATGATAAATTAGTGAAATGTAATTTTTTACAAGTAAAAAAGAGGTTTTTGAATGGTCCTAACCCTTTTACAACATTTGACAAAAAGAGAACAAAAATGATCAAAATAGTCAAATATGAAATAGATTAACCATAATAGAGGGTAAACACACAATAATGTGTCCACTTTGTGTGCCAAAACGTTTTTGAATTTAGATGGAGATGAAAAGTGAAAAACACCTTTGTTCAAAGACGAGTCAAAAAGTACCTTCATTCGAAGCTATAAAACTTTTGAACAAAGGTAATTTCATTAAAGGAATAAAAGGGACCTTTGAACAAAGACCCCTTTCTATTATTTTTATGGAAATTACCATAAAAGGAATAAAAAGGGACCTTCAAACAAAAATCCCATTTTTCCATTTTAAAAAATTACATTCATTCAAAGGTTTTTTTCAAAAAAAAAGAAAATGGAACAAATTCAAACGAAGGTCCTTTAGTACCTTTGAAGGAAGGTACCTTCATTCAAAGGTCCTTCAAATTAAATCCCTTAAAGTAACCTTTCTACCTTATGCCTCACATTTTCCTCAATTTTTTTTTTTCCAACTTTAGGTTGGATCAACAAATGGAATAAATATAACAAGATAATTTTTTAGGTTCATAGCTCACTCAAAGTAAGATTTCCAAAAAGCATAATATATAATGTATATTTAATTTGATTATTATATTTATTTTCTATTTTCTAGTGAAAATAGGTTTTTCAACAATTGTGAAGGTCTTTGTTTTTCTCATATGAAAAAATAGTAAAATAGATTTTTTTTTTGAAAAATATCAATGCACGCTAGGTATTGATGTTCTTATTCTAACAAAAAAAAAGGTTAATAGATGAATTCAAAAAAATTATGCATTAACGAATAAACCTATGTTTGAATTATAGTTAATCTAACTTCAAAAAGGTATTAAAAAAATATTTAATGAAAAATTATGAAAAAATATCCATGTACTAGATATTGGTGTTACAGATCTATATTTAAAATTTTATAATTTTATCCTTTATACAAATATAGTTATGCTTTACTAAATAAACATTACTTTTTAAAAGCATTGTTAATTGTAAAAAATAACTTATTAAAAGTTACATAAAGTAATTCTTATTTTTAAAAAGATATATATTTATAATCTATAAATAAAAATATCAAAAATCACTAGTTGATATCATCTTCAAAATCATAATGGTTTGGTTACTACAGGTGTCAAAATGTGAAAATTTGGTGAACAATTCTAACTTCAATGTAATACTTTAGAAAAAAAAGTGGACACACTATTGTGGGTTGATCCTAGAACAAAGAACAAATAAAAGATGTCTAATTGATAGCTAAAATGAAACAAACTTCCACAAAAATCCAAGAGCTATAGAAATAAATCCTATGCTTTATTAGTTTGTTAAGAGAAATTGTGACCTCCCAATCCCCTTTTATATGCCATAGGTGATCATTTTGAGTGTTCAATTTAAGGGTTTCCATACCAACTAGTAGAATGTGGCTTATAGTTATTTTTCTTGGTCTTCCTTATGTTGACCCAAAAATCCCTTATTTCTTCTTATTAAGACAATCTTGAAACCTTTGAATATTGTTAACATAGTGGTTTCTAGTTCTTTTTGCTAACTTTGATTATCTTGTCAACATTACCTTTTAGGGAGGTTGTTCTATTTTTCATCTCCATTTTTTTACTTAAGATGGTGGATTCCTATCATGTCCCGTTTTCAGAAATGAAGGATTTGATGGAAGACCTATAACCTATTATCATTTCCCATAGGTTATGGGAAATATTTTTAAGGCAACCTAAATATTATTATAATATTTGTCTAAATGAAACATTTATAAGGCCTATGCAATACTTTATTTTAAAGGTTTTTCAATATAACACTTGTTGAAAAAAGTAAATGTAATTGAGTGCTTGAGTGAGGCACCTATAAATTAAAAATCAAGTTCTTGAAACAAAGGATCCATAATTGTCATTTAAAATTTGAATTTCAATATCAAAGCTCTCAAGGATAGAAATCCTTGGTTGAAAATTTTTAAAGGATGGAAAGCTTCTTGGAATCATTCTAGAATTAGGGGTGAAAACCCTCATTCCCAAATGGATGATTGTACACAAGGATTACAATTGTCCTTAAACTGTAAATTTAGTTTAGATTTGTAATCAAACTCCATATTAGTGGTCCATTATTATGAGTTGTAATTTGAATTTAGAAAACTATATTCATTTACTATTGTGCTAGCCTTTGTTATGCATTATAAGATAGTACTGAAATAGGATTTAAGGCCTTTTCCTAGGATTTCATTGAGATGGAGATCAACAAGGTGTATAGATTGACTTTCAACCATGAAGACCTGGTCCAATAAAACTTGGATCACCATCAATTTGGGGAGGGGAATGGATTGGAATTTATTGAACTTGATTAACCTAATTAGGTTATGTACCATAATATGTAAAATGCATGATCTTGGCAATGCATAAACTAAAACAATAGTTTGCAGGTAGATATGAGAAATGTAGAGGATTGTACATACTTGCCCAAAAAAATTGGTTTCAATGTGAGTAGAAGGACTAATTCTCCCAAGGATGTATAAGTCGTTATATGCCTCTCCCGCTTTGTTTTTGAGTTCCTTTGATGACAGATCTATTTTCTCTTGTAGAGTTGTCAAAACCCTATCGGATAATTCTATAGGTGAGTTTTCATGAGTTGACAAGGTGTAGGGCTTCAATTACAACAATGAACAACTTGTCTTCAAACTTCCTTTAATCCTCTTCAATCTTGAAACCTTCACATTCAAAGAGAATGAAAGGATTGTGCCATTTAGTGGCTTGTCTTAGTCAAACCCTGTGATAGTGTTTCCACTTCCACAATGCCAATGCCAATAATAAAGATGGATAAAAGATAGGAAGGAATAATGAAATCACAAAGTAATGCAACTCACCACCCTTCAATGGATTCCTTGAAGGATTGAAGTCATACACATCACCTCAAGTTCTTGAATATTTCTTTCTTGAATGATTGAAATTGCTTGGAGACCAACAACAAGGGTTAACCTTCACAAAAAATATGACAATATGAACTCACATACACTTTGATATGATGCTTGGATCTTGAATTGCTACAATAAATCACTAAAATGTTTCTCTTGACTTGCTCTTGAATTCTCTTAATGTTCATAATGTTCACCTCTTGCTATATTATTTCACTTAGATTTCAAATGGTGAAATGACTAGGTATTTATAGGAATTTATTCAATTTCCTAAAAATTAGATCCCAATAGCCAACCTTTGCAATTTGGGTTTCAAATGTGAAAATTTTGACACCAACATATCCAAAATTGGTCCCCCAAAAAATAGGGGGACCAATACGCCCTAGGGTGAATGGGTCCTAACCCTATTTTATAGGACATTAAGTGTCAGTGGAAAAATATTAAATGGATGTATTTGTTCAATGCTTGCAATTTCTTGGAAAATGATACAAATGGGCTATAGAATGAATAATTTAGGAAATTAGGGACCTAATTAGGCTCAATAATTTAGGGGGGACAAAACATAGTGTGAAATTGTCAAGGGTGACAATTTTTGATGCTACATTTAGCTCCCACTTTAGTGAGAGTATGAACTTATGCTCAGACTCACACTAAAGTAGAAAATATATGTCAAGAGGGGTCTGATTGTCCAAATGTTGAAGAGACATGATGTCAATGAATCTAGGGGGTGATCAAGATCCTAGGATTCAAGATCCTATGGAAAGACAACATAAGCACAAAGGAAAACACATGTATGAAATGCAACAAGACAACATACACAAACATACATGTCAAAAAAAATGAAGCATACATGATGAAAAACCATGACATGATGGAACATAAAGATGAAGACGAAATGAAAACAAACACAATGTAAATATGATGAATACACACAAAATACATTAAACAAAACATAAGGTTGCAGGTACTAAAATATTCAAGTTAGTAAGGCAAAGAGACCTTAGTCTTAAATTGTCTCAAATACCAAACATCGCCTATTGAATGAGGGAATTCTCCCATGATGACTAGTGTAAGAGAGGGGGACCAACCATATCAAGGCTCTAGGTCATAGAGAGCCAAGAGCGGAGGGCTACCCTAACTTACCTCACTCTAATGGATGTATTGGGACAAGGATTGAGAATGAAGAGAACTATGATGTGCTTTTGTCACTCTATAGACCTGAGTCTTGGGTTTGGGATAGGCAAGATAGTTTTTAGGTCTGTAATGCACCTCAAACAACTCTCTATCTAAGGATGGAAATACAATTCTGGGATGACAACACATGGCACTAGTGTCTCTCTGTGCTGGAGTCCGTATGACTATAAAATAAGAAGTATAATTAAGACTACCTAAAAATGTACTAACAGGCTAGCTAGTTGGTTTTAGGTGGAAAAAATAAAATGAGGAAATACAAAAAGTAAAGTCAAATGCAATAAAGAAAATAAATGAGGGATAGGGTGATGAAGATAATCTCACACAAGCACTAGTTCACAAGCTAGCTCCACACGTATGTTCACCTACACACAAGAAAGAGGGAAAATTGTCGGGGCTATATAGGGGCCTTCCTCAATCAGACCCTCATTTTGATGTTTCCACATCCATGAACAACCAAAAAGAAATGAATTAGAATATGTGATAAAGGAAAGGAAGTAATAAACACTAAAAAAAATATTACTCTACTTAATCAAATCACAAAGGAGAGGAGTGAAGCGTTACCACCTCCACCCAAAAGCAAGCTATGAACTTGGAAAATTCATCACCATCACAACCATGGTGAAGGGAGGTCTCACAAGACTCCAATCTCGCAACATCTATGATGGCTTCACACTTACAATGTGGAGTTGATGGAGTGCTACTGCTACAATGCTCAAAATTATAATGCTAGAGTGTTGCTTAAGAGTGAAAGATTGAAGAGAAATTGACAGAATTCCAAGAAGATTGCTAGAGGGTCAAATGAAGTGAGAATGGATGAATTTGAAGGAAGAATGAGGAAGAATATTCCATTTTTGGGTCAGTTGGTCGAAGAGGGATGTTAAAATTCGACCCCAATTGGGTGTGTAACACCTCTGCCAACTTCAGATGTAGGAATCCGTTAGGGATGATAGTGCACCATGTGGACTTTGTCGCGCCACGTGTGCGTCTCCAATAAATATTCTCTCACCGACGCACAAGAAAAATTCCAAGTGGATGGAAGGCAAGAGGGTGATGTGGAATTTCACCTTTGGATTTGATTTTCTAAGGTGAAGGTATGTAAAAGGGGAGTTTTCCCAATGGGTGCAAATTCGCTCTTATACATTTTTCCCCCAATTTAGCAAGCATGAATACTAATGATCTCTTAGTAAAGTAGATCAAAGAGTTAGTAGGGTTAGAAATGTATACTTGAACTATCAAGGAAGCAGATCATGATCTGGAGAACTCGAAAGCGTAGGGTAGGAAAAGGACTCCACAAGTACTCTCTCCTAAGGAGTTTAGAACAAAAGGACTCCATAGCCCCGCAAAACTATGAAGTTGCAAAAAGTACACCGAAGGCCATTAGACCAATGATGTACAAATCCCATCGGATGAAAGCATCTGAAAGGACCGCATACCTGCAAGAAGGCAACCCCCAATTTCTCTCTCATGAAGGAAGCCTAGAGAAGTAAGCGCCTTCCAGGACCGTAGACCTGAAAGGAGGAAACCCCAAAGTTATCTCTCATGAAGGAAGCCCAGAGAAGTAAGTGCCTTATAGGCCTACAGACCTACAAGGAGGCATCCCCCAAGTTCTCTCTCATGAGGGAAACCCAAAGAAGGGGAATCCATAGAATCAAATTGGAAAGTAGATTTACAAGAACACCTGCAAAGTGACATGTTAATCCATAGATAAAACATGTCAAAAAACAAAGCCTCCATGTAGGAAAATAAGTGGATAGTCACTCAAACCATCAACAAATTGGAAGGATTTCAAAGGGCTCCCTTTGGAACCCTTCAAAAGAAGAGGGGTCCACTCAAGGGAAATGTTGTTTGAAAGTGTAAAAGAGACATTTTCTCTCAAATCAATTCATCATCAGGGAGTCCTTTTGAAAGATGTTCACTTCATCAAGGAATTCGAAAGGAAAAAAATGCCCCCTTGAGAGGGGAAGGTCAAGGCTTCTCCCATAGGAAAATGCTACTCCCACCTTGGAGGAAAGTTCTCAAGTTTCTTTCTTTACAAACCCATGATGAAGGAAACACATTCCATTAGGGGTCCATGTTGAGAATGCGATTTTTGAAAAAAGGTTGCAAGGACTTTCAAGTAAAGATTCGTTGGAAATGAATGCATTTTCTAAAAATCAAAGTATCATAGAAATGGAATTGTCACACATGACAGGGAAAACTCAAGCAAAGAAGAAAGAAATATAAGAAAATTGCAAGAAGAGACACTGACATCACAAACAAAGGGCATAGGGGCAGTCTAATATTTTGGGGTCAGAGCTACTCATAAATATATATATAAGTATAATAGTTGTATATAAATGAATTTTCATCAACCCCCTACTATATCAGACCATATGAAGAATGCATGAGAAGACAAAGTAAAAATAAAAAATTGGGTCAACATGGAAGGGAAGCCTAAATTCCCCCAACACTTTGTATCATCCCTAATTTTCCAAAAGTCAAAACACATAACAGAGGAAAAATGATGATACAAATAGAAGAAGGTTTATGACACTCCTATATCTAAGCAGCAGCAAGGGTGATGAGGGTCATTCAAGAACACATAGCACGAGTATGGGGGAACACATCACAAAACACACACACATCTAATCTAAAGATAAAGAAGAGGCCTCCACCTAACACTCATCGACCAAGAGGATGTCCGCTTCCTAATCTAGATCATTGCAAGGGGAAGGAGGATGAGCCTATAGTGGTGGAATATTAAGGGGAGGTGCTTTCGACCCTCCTACAATAAGGGCTAAGGAAGAATCCCTCACAAGGTCTTCTCCGCTCTACTCTTGTGGAGCTATGGTCAACAACTTCTTGAAGATTTCCAACAAGGCCAAAACTTCATCCAAAGATTTGAACATGCACTTTGCAAGAGTTCCATGTCGTACCTCAATAGACAAAGAGGACAGTGCCTGAGAGTCACTACTTGGCCCACTGAGTGACTCGAGAGTGGTGATGAACTTAGGAGAAGCCGATAATTTTTCTATCACTAGGACATAACAAGTTAGCATAGGACCACCTTTCAGAGAAGGTGGGCTCCTCTTACGCCCTCCATTTCTAGAAGGTCCATCCTCTACCTTCTGCTTTGTCGAAGGATGTGAACTCCCTATAGATGAGGAAAGAGGCACAAAGGACGAGGAGAAAACTATAGTAGACACCACCAAGGTATTCATCATGTCCATAGGTTTAGGAAATGACAAGATGTCTAGAAGGGACATCAATAAGGGCAGCTCAATCTAGGGAGTGGTAAACAACTGCACCTTTTTGGGGTCAAGTGTACTCACACTCACAACAGGAGCCAAAATTAAGTATGATCTCGATTGAATGGAAGTAGAGGGGAGGAGAGAGGAGGATGCATCAGGAGGCCTTGAAGTAGGGGAAGTCATCTCCTATTCCTTATTTTGCAAAGTGACCTGTTCAACCACTAGATCCTTTTTTCGATGCTTGCTTTCATGCACAAGGTGGTTTCTATGACTCTTTGAGCTAGAGGTCAAGAGCTGTGAAGGGATAGAAGGCTCTTGCTCAACCATAGGGGTGTCTATCGCAGCTATTTCCAGTAGAGGGACAAACTCCTTAACATGAGTGTTGATGGTCAAAATAGCACAACAACATTAAACAAAATATCTCTACTCTATTTCTCCTGAAAAAGAAAGATAACATAAACTAGTATATCTTCCAAGGTCCTGGTAGTTGGTTCTCAACTATGCTGATGTTACTCAATGGCCAATGCAACTATAATATTCAAGGCGCCTTGCTGGTATAAAGGAATAAAAATTGCATCAAATCAATTAACCTACGTTGGGGGGTATAAATAAATAAAAAAAGATGGAATGGGGCTTTAGAACAACAAAATATGAATATAAACTTCTTCACATCTAGACATGTACCTTAATAATGAGCTTTCTTCAACTAATCAAAACCATAATATGATGCAATCCATAGCATAACCTACACTATTGCATACATTCATAGTGCTAATTCAACAATCACAATCATTCATAAAACCTTTACTTCAAGATCAAAACATATCACCCACTCATTACTAAAACCAGATCAAATAGAGATAAATGAATTCCATTTATTGACAATTCAATGAAATAATCTTAGATCTGATTTCCCTTATTGATTTGCATCAAATAGAAAACAATTATGCATAGCATCCACTGGCATACAAATGATTATAATTCATTAACATTATCATTTAGGTCCAAAGTTGACAATAACATGAAACTGTATAAACTTGTTAAATTATCTAAGTACAATAGAGTTTTCAAAGTATCTTGCTAAAGGCTTATAAAATCCTAAGACTATAACAATACTATATGCTATCTCATCAGGTGGTTAATCCTTCTTCAATCAACCGAATTTAGCAAAATGGAGCCCAAAATTACATATAGGAAAACCATGCACTAATTTCTCTCAATCAAAAGCTGAGATCCACTAATCAAGGAATCAAAACTGCATGAGGTGACTTCACTAGCTGATCTTTAGTTCAATAGTTGATGGCCCTATCATCCAAAATTTGATGCCCAAAGAGGAAGGTAGAATTATTGCATAAGATCTGCAGTTCAACTCATGTCATAACCCTAGAAAATAGGAGAGGAGAGGAAGTTGTCCACCAAGAACAGAATGTTCTACTGCCAACTTACTCCTGCGTTGCTTGATCTAGAAGGTATTCATCATAACTGGAGAATACTTGTTGAATAATGTCCACATCAAGTCCATCTACCCAATTATTCTCAAATTTAATTCTTTTCAACTCTGCTGAGGAAAACTCTTGCATATATTTCAACTTAATCAACTCCCTCCTAGCAGCCTTTATTTCATCTCTGATGCCCATGAGCCTATCCAACAAGTCTTCACTATCATCTTCTTTATGCATCACTTCCTCAAATCTATTGCTCCATTTCTCCTTTAATTTATCCATAGGAAGACCTTCTTTGATAGGGATATCCACATTAACCAGAATAGCAACCATTGCTTCTAATTCATCGATCTGTCCATTCAAGTCTTTATTGGATTCTTGAACTTCATTTTTTATGCTCATAGATGAATTTCAATCTAAACCTAATTATGCTCAATTTTTTATCAATGAAATATGTATTATCTTCATCGAGGATTGATTGCTCCAAGAGAGTTTGCTTGGGAAACTTGTTGATGTCCTTTAATTTCTTGACATCTTCTTTATACTCCTCATCTTGTTTCTCCAAGACTTCAACATGCTGATTCATTTCTTCTACTAGTTCTAGTGCACCCTCATTCCCTTTAAAACCATCAATAAGCACCTCACCAACCTCCTTATTGAGTCGATCAACACATCTATCAGGCATCCCAACTTTAATTCTCATTTACACTAGATCATCAACTTCTTTCTTGCTTAATATGAACAGGCTCTCTGGAGCAACAACTTGTTGAGTAACCGGAGTGGAAACATCCTTCAAGAATTTATGCAATTGATCCAATTGGGCTTTAAGTTCATCTTTAGTTTTCTTATCTTTGATCATCCTAGATTTGGTGGAGGATGCTACAAAATCAATGAGGTTCATTTGTTGATTCTGTGTAGGTCTCCCCAAATTGATAGTGCCTAACTAGTAATCAGTTATTTGCATGTCTTGCCTGTATTTTTCCACCATTGGGATTGCACATTCAACTACAATCTCACCTGCATCTGTGAGCTTAGTGGAATGGAAGACCTTGGCCTTTTTCTGAGGCCTCTCTTTCTCTATCTCCTTCATCATTTCATCCTAATTCAAAGGATGAGGTTGAACTATTTGCTTTCTCTCAAGATCTAATTTAAGCTATTTGGAGCAACAAGAGTGGTGACTACTTGTGTGGAACAAGAGGCATCAGTGGCAGAAGAAAGAGGTTGGAGAATGGTAGTTTTAGGTTGAGAATCAACCTCTTGTACCCATTGTTTTTCCCTTTCCATAGCTTCTTTTGCAATCCTTTCAACTTCTTCCTTGTACTTTTACTCTTGCTGCTCTTTGGCTTCTAACTCCTTTTTCAAACGTTCTTCTTCTAGCCTCTTCTCCTCATACATTTGATCTCTTTGCCTCTCAAGCTCCTTAACCTTATCCCAAGCTTCTTTATACTTTTGTTCATGCTTAGAAAGTTCCTCAGCTTCCTTTTCTCTTTCTAGGTGTTCTACTTCTTATTTCCTTTTATATGCTGCTTCCATAGCCTTGAACTTAGCCTCAGGAGCTTCCCTTTCCCTTCTTTGTTGAGCTTTCTCCTCTTCTAGCTCATGGATCTTCTGCAACATAACCAATTTATCTCTCTCTTCCTTGGTCTTCAATTCTTTCTCCTTTTTCCGTTGCTACAAGCCCTCTTTTTCTTTTTGTTTCCTTGCTAGTTCCTCCTCCCTAGCCTTGGGGTCAGATTCTTGTTTCTTAGCAAGTGCCTCAGCTTGTGCTTTGGCCTCTGTTTCTTGCTTAGCTTCCTCAAACAACTTCCATTGATCCTCTGGAGTGAGGACATGTTCAGTTCCTGCATCTTCAATCTCTTCATGAGATGCAACCACATTAGTCTTCTTATCAGATTGGGTAGCCTCAAAATCTATATCAATGTCATGGATTTCAATTTTAGGCTCCTCCTGTTTCAAGGATTCAACTTCCTTATGCAGGGTTCCATTAGGAATTTCCTCAATTGGCTACTCTACAAGAGGAGGTTGAGTTGATGTTTAGCCTTTAATAGTTGTTGAAACACCAGGTTCTATTGTGGCCTCTTCTCCATGTTCTTCAGGAACATCCTGAGTAGGAATTGTAGGCTCAAGCTCCTCTCCAGAATTGAGAGGGAAGAAATCCAATGGCTCCTTAGGAGCTTTCCTTTTTGTTCTTTTGCATCCTTGAGTAGTACCTACAAATTTTCTCTTTTTAGAAGTCTGAGCCTCTGGCTCTTTGATTCTCATAACTACCCACTGGATGCTTCTATCCAAGACCGGCCTTGCAACTTGTTTGATATCAATGAATTTATTTGCATCCCAATCCACTGGATCCAAGTCTTTTAGTGCCTACCTTATTAGTTTCATATTGGAGATCTAAGGTACACCATCATCTGACAATGTGTTTGGAATATCCTCCTTCACTCCATACTCAATCATGAGTGGAATGGGTAACCTTTCATAATTTCTTCTTATTAAGTCATATTCATCATGTAAGTCCATCCAAAAATCCTCCAACAAACTGAAATTCTTGTCACAAAGTGTAGGAAGCAAACCCTACATCTTGTGCTTGGGATCAAAATATTTCCTAGAGGAATATAGGCCTAACTTCAAATGAATCAACTCATCACAAATTACCTTGGCTACCACATTGTGTGCACAACCATACTCACCGAACTTCATAGCAAATTTGTGGAAAACAGTCTTATGTTTGGTACCAAATTTGAGGTTAACCTTTATAGCTTGATAAATGAATTCCATCAAAACAATTCTATTGTTGTAGCACCTGGGCTATAGATGAGGGTGGCCGTCAAAACCAACAAGCCTAAAATAAGTAAACTTGGGGTATTGGATGTACTAATGTCCCACTCTGTAATAAATACGATGACATCTGTACTCAATCTATATCCTGCATCTCTTGTTAGTTGGTTAATGATAACATACAAAAATGCATCATTAAATCTTCTATAGTGTGATTAAGAAGTCTGCAAGTTTGGCTAATCATAATGATCCCACACCTTTTTCTTTCTAGGGGTTTCTCCCAATATCCCAACTACATTCAAATCAGGAAAGATACCTCTTGTTGCAGCTGCATATATGATGTAGGAAGTCATGAAGAAGGATTTTGTTTCCTTCACTTTAAGAATCTGATTGTGTAGGAACTCTGAGAAAATAATTGGCCAATGAAACTACTTCCTGCCATAGAGAATGGTTTGGATGAATGAAAACATCCATTCCTTGAACTGTGAGGAATCCCTTTTCCCAACGACTTTGGAAAGCATCATAATTATATCACCAATATCCTTGTAGAAATTTGATCTCTTGGGTTGATTAGGGAGCTTGGATAGGGATTTCTTCTCCACTCTCATCCAAATTTTGTTCATATGAGTCTTGTTGGCCTCCTTTTTGTTGTTGTATAGTTATAGGGCTTCTGCCTTATTGAGTTGCTTGGGGCTCTATGGGGTAGGTGCGTTAAACATGAACCTTATCATCTATTGTGTTAGATCAATGATGATGTTCCCTTGCAAGTCCACACATTGTCTAGTAGCAGGATTTTAGGCTCCAGCTGTAGTAAGTATCAATTCTGGACATTAGACTGATAAAGGAAAAAGGGTAACATGTGCCAATCTAGATTGGACAATTCTTTATGCTCTTGGTGTCACTTCCTCACTGAATGTTTCTTCATGCAACTCCTCATAATTGAATGGGCCCAAGTTTGTGTCTGTGATATTTTCCCAATCAGAATCTACCTTGTTGGTTGTGAGAGTAGCTTCCTTGTGCTTGTATCTCAAGGTGTAAGGGAGCTGCTCCAACTTTATGTTCTCAGGCTTGGTTCCTTGCCTTGAACTCTCTGTAGGTTGACTTCTTTGAGAAGCCTCCTCTGATGCTCCTGGCATCCTCTATTCTTGCAATACAACCCTAGATTAGATGAACAAAGACATGAAAATCATTACATAATCCAATACCATTCTCTACTCCCTCAAGATAAATCTCCATACTTAGTCAAATTTCATATTCATCGGAAGCAAAGTCAAAGAAGAATCAGGAACATGAAACCATTTAACATAGGATGGATCGAAACTAGAACCAGAACAAGACCGAAACTAGGATCATAATAGAAACTGAACCTATAACCAATCAATAGTTCCAAGTTTGTTTCCTAATCTGGTTCCACTTCTGACAAAAACCAATGGTGAAGGCCAGAGTTAACAATCATTGGAAGTGGGATCATTTTGGAAATGAACTTGCTTGCAAAATAGTTATGGGAGAAGTTCGTTGCCGAGCCCGCTTCTTCCAATCTACCATTCAAACGAAGCAATTTCTTAAAGGTGTGGTGACATGAGCTTTAGGACTTGGGTTAGATGGGATCATAAGGGAACTTCAAATAAAGGGGTTTAACCTCACCCATTAATAGAATAAAGACCAAATTTAACTCTAGGGGCTTGATATTGTAAAGGTCATCACACAAACCCTAGTTTTCACGACGCGTCGACTTAGTTAATTAGGGCATCAAAAAACTGACATGAAAACCATTGAACCAACATAGGAATAAGAGAAAAGGGGCCACTAAACATATTTTAAAGCATTTAAAGCATAAAGGACCCCATCAAATGGAACCCTAGTTAGAAACTAGGGCATGATAGAATGGACTTGCCATGAAAGTGACAACGAAATGACAAAAGAAACAAATAGAAAGACAAAAAAAAGAAAAAAGGAAAATAGAAAAGGACAAAACAAAACCAAAAACACACCGGGGAATGAGAAAAGATTCATAGGAAAGGGTCCCATGAACATTGCAAGAACACCATGAACAAGAAAATGAAAACATAATGACAAAAACAAATGGGAACAAAATAGGAAAAGACCCTACCTCGAAACACCACCAACAAAGGTTGAAACTCGATAAGAATCTGCTCACCAACGTGCCTCCACAATCAAATCACACTCTTCTTGAAGTTAATTAGGCTTTGGTTCACTAAAACAACTTAGATAATAAAGATAATGAGCCAGTTAACCTTGATTTAGTTTTTAAAAAGAATTTTGCACATGTGAGGAGGCTGCAATTAATGTAATAAATGTGGTTGATTGGGAGTAGAACCAGAAATGTGAATGAGTAATCAACCAATGTGGAAATCAAAGGTAGGGTGGATGTGGATGCGGAGCCAGAACATAACAAGAAACTTTATCCAAGTCTCTTATCCAACTCTAGACTCGATTCTGGTCCTATGGCAAGGACAAACAACAAAGGGAAACTGAGGCGAAATCGTGACCAAAATCGGACTTGGAATTTTACAAATTTCCAGGTTTGGTTCTGCTCCCGACAAAGGAACAAAACACTAAGACAAAGACAAAAGAAATGACGTGAAGGAGGATTGGAACGAAAATTGAGCATGACCGAGACACCAATGAAGAAAAAACATAAAGCAAGCGAGCGGGAGCGGGATCAGGATGAAAACCAAATTAAGAACTTTTACAAAGTTCCAAGTTCAACTCCAATTCTGGTTCATCTTCCGCTAGAGAAAAAACAAAGCACAGAGAAACGAGAAACAACTCAAGGGAGAAACAGACCCAAGAGCGCAAGACAAACCAAAAGGAAACAAAAAGAACAATGAGGCAAGGGAAGGACCAGAACCAGAACCAAATCTAGACTTGGAACCTTCAAAAGTTCTAAGTCCAATTTCCATTCTGACTCTGCTTCCACCAGACCAAAAGAAACAAGGACTTAGGAGGAAAAAGAACAACTCCTAAGACCCAAACAAAACACCAAGGAAAAAACAAAAACAAAGGGGGACCCATTTTGATCCAATACAAAATGGAGTGGTTATGCAAGGCATAATAGGGAGTTGGAGGAAGAGATTGAGAAACAACAAAGGGAATTGGATCTAACACCTCAATGATGAGCCTCTTCTTGTTTATTTCTTTTGGAGCAGGAGCAGTAGGAGACCGCAGTGGCCAAGACATGGAGGATTCCTCACAGGGGCCCTTCCTTTTTCCATATTGAATGGACCTAGGCTCCGTGGGTAGGATAGGAAGTTCAAACATAGGATTCTTGGGATTTTTCCAAGTGGGAACCATAGGATTCTCCTGCAAGCATGAAAAAAATTTGATGGTGCCACAACAGGGCGAGAGGAAGCGTCAGGTTGGACAGAGGAAGAAGAGGGACCTTGAGAGTGCTTTTCTTCTTCTCTTTTACAGGCCTTGGTGACATCACTGTCAGCTTTTAAATATGTACTATGTGAAACAACATAAGGTGATGGAGGGTACCTTACTTTAGGTGTTAAGTGACCTTTCTTGTACTTCTAATAAGTTTGATACAAGAGGTCCTTTCTAGGCGGAAGAGGACCAACGGGAATAAGCCAAAAGTGATCTAAGGAATAACTATCATGTGCAACCGATGGTCTATAACCAGTGTCATAGATCACATGCACACCACCCTCATGAATAAAATTCAAACATTTATGCACAACCAAGGCAACTGCATTCATAACTACTAGCCAAGGGATACCATGCTTCACTCTAAAGAGCTTAGACCCTAGGATTATATCAAACAACAGGTTTACGAATTTAGGTCCGACAAGGACTGACAAAATAATGCTACCAAGGGGAGGTATGAAAATTATGGTATGCGTACAAATGGTACTCACAGGTGCATCATACCCATCTTTATGTAGGAAGTTAATTAACATAATCTCCTCGATTATGGTATTCACCTGAGACATTGGGTCAATGAGAATACCTACTACAATGTTTTCATTGATTCGTGTAGGGATATAAAAAGGAGATGGTTCTCTATTAAAACCCATTGGAAGGTCCTATGAGGTGAAGGTTATATTAGTACCACTACCCATAGGCTACGTAGAGGGGATAGGAAGATGTAGGAAAGAGGACATCATGCATACTAAATGATACTCTTACAAAGCCCCCAAAGGTTTAGAATCAAACCACGACCCAACTAAGGCTTCATTACCCAACACTTACAAAACCTTCTAGCTATGCCTACTAGGGGTTGCAGGTTTGGTTGCAAGGAGAAAGCCTCACAACACACAAAACACGAGGAAAGGAGCCTTTAGTACTACAAAAGGGAACCAAAATGTTTCACGTCAAGTTCACCAAAAATGTAAGAGAGGGGGGCCAACCATGTCAAGGCTCTAAGTCATAGAGAGCCGGGAGCAGAGGGCTTCCCTAACTTACCTCACTTTAATGAATGTATTAGGATGAGGATCAAGATTGAAGAGCACTATGACATGATTTTGTCACTCTATAGACTCAAGTCTTGTGTTTGGGCTAGGAGAGCTAGTTTTCAGAGTCTATAATGCACCTTAGACAGCTCTCTGTCCAAGGATGACAATGCAGTTCTGGGATGATAGCACGACATGCTGGCGTCTCTCTAGCGTGCTGAAATCTGTACGACCAGAAAAATGGAGTATAATAAATACTTCCTAAAAACATATTAACAACCTAGATAGTTGGTTTTAGGTGGAAAAAATAGAATGAGGAAATACAAAAAATAAAGATGAATGTGATAAAGCAAATAAATGAGGGCTAGGGTGATGAAGATAATCTCACACAAGTGCCAATTCACCAACTACCTCCACACGTATGTTCACCTACACACAAGAAAGAGGGAAAATTGTTGGGACTATATAGGGGCTTGCCTTAGTCAAAGCCCCATTTTGGTGTTTCCACCTCCACAAATAGCCAAAAAGAAATGAAGTAGAATATGTGATAAAGGAAAGAAATTAATATGCACTACAAACAATATTACGCTACTCAATCAAATCACAAAGGAGAGGAGTGAAGTGTTACCACCTCCACCCAAAAGCTCACTAGCCAATGGAGGATAAAGCAAGCTACAAACTTGGAAAAGTCATCATTTCCGAAACCATGGTGAAGGGAGGTCTTGCAAGACTCCAATATCACAACGTCTATGATGGCTTCACACTTGCAATATGGAGTTGATGTAGTGCTACTGCTGCAATGCTCAAAAGTAGAATTCTAGAGTGATGCTTGAGAGTGAAAGAGTGAGGAGAAATTGATAGAATGCCAAGAAGATTGATAGAGGGTCAAATGAAGTGAGAATGGATGATTTTAAAGGAATAATGAGGAAGAATCTACCATTTTCGGGTCGATTGGTCAAAGAGGGATGTTACAATTCAACCCCAATCATGTGTGTAACACCTCTTCCAACTTCAGATGTAGGAATCCATCAGGGATGACAACATGCCACACGAACATTGGTGCGTTGTGCATGCATCCTCGAAAAATATTCTCTCACTGACACACAATAAAGATTCCAAGTGGATGGAAGGTAGGAGGATGATGTTGAATTTCACCTTCGGATTTGATTTTCTAAGGTGAAGGCATGTAAAAGGGAAATTTTCCCAAGGGGTGCAAATTCTCTCCTATATGACTAGCAATTTTTTTTATTCCACACCACTCATGAAACATATGGATCCAATGGAAAGTAAGTTATGTTATGCTAGGTGTCCATGTTAGAAGGGGTTCTCAAGTTCATGACCCAAAAAGCTTTGTTATGCTGAATCCAAGAACAATCTTGTAAAATATCGCTTTAGGGAGTACATAAAACTAACATCAAGGGGTGCCTAAATTTTAATGTCATAAGGGACAAACAAAACTCACCTCAAGAGGTGCACAAATTTTAATGTCATGGGGGACGAAGAAAACTCAACTTAGGGGGTGCATAAACAATGATAGGATAAGGCTAAAAAATCAAGGGGTGTTATAACTACACCACCAAAAAGGTAATTTACAAAAACAACAAAGGGGATTTTCTCAATACATGAAAGGTCACACCTTAGGAAATATCACAAATGACATCACCACTAAGAGAGGACAAGTCGTGGAATATAAACTCACACCTTAGGGCATATTAACCATAGTATTACCACAAAGGGGAATACCATATGCCAAGAAAGGTCACACTTTTAAGGGATATCAAGCCTAATATCACCACCAAAGAGACACTCACATAGATCAAAAGGAAACACTTTGGCTGACAAGGTCACACTTCCTAGAAGATGTATGCTATCATCACTAAGAAGGGGCCATTTCTTATGCTAGTAATGAGTGGGGGACTATATGCCCCCCTTAAAATGTTAGTGTACTTGCTACACCAATGTTTTAAGGAGATGCAAAGGGATCCCAAGAAGGAATGAGCCTAACACAAGGCTACCTAACTCCTTGCCCCCTAAGTGTAAGGGAAAAGGTGAGGCAAGTGGATTATGATATGCTTCTCCTTACAAAATAAAAGATGATTGCATAAAGCTAAGTTTACACCCCCATGTATGGTAGTGGGCATTGTGTGATAATACAACTACCACATGGCAAGGAGAAACAACTAATACTATTGTTTAAGTGAAGATATTTTTGATGTTTTTGTTATTTGTGAAGCACAATAGCCAAGACCTCTTGTTGTTTCTTGCATGTTAGGCTCTATGGGGACATAGATACCTTGTTTTTTACACCACATCATTTTCCATTATAGCCAAGTTGTTTAAAAATTTTATAACCTCTTCCATAAATGGCTTCCATTTCTTTTGAAGAAGGTGGATTTTCATGATCATCCTCATCATAAGTGGATGTGCAATTTGTGTTTTCATCTTATCTAGAAGTTGTGGATGATTCAGTGATGGATTGTGTTGATATCATTATGGCTTCATTATCTTTTCCCAATTTTTATTGTGTAATATTATATTCCCCCATGAATTTAGGTGTGAAATTTAATGATCCGCATTCATTATCTAACAACTTTGTCACTAATGAAAGAAACTCATCTTTATCCTCAACTTGTAAAGGTTCCAATTTTGTAGTTGGTGTCAATGTTCAAAGAGGATTCTTCATTCCTGTTTTAGTTTATAAACAATGTTCAGATTTAGGATCAAATTTTATCGTGTAAACCTTATTGTTGTATGTATATTTCATTAAATGATGAAGTGTTGAAGGCACTACTCCCATTTCATGAATTCATGGTCTACCCAAAATAAGATTGTATTAAAGATCATGGGGCATGACATGGATGGGAGTTTGCAATGTAACCTTACCAACTTTAACAAGTAATGTTATCACACCAAGAGGTTGTCTTCCCACGTTATCAAAACCTTTGAGATCAACAAATCAACGTGTTGAATTAAAGTTTTGTCAACTCCAATTCTATCCAAAAGATTTACACTACAAACATTAAGCCTTGAACCATTGTCAATAAGGGCATGTCTAATCCTAACCCTGCTAATAATAACCATTATCATCAAAGCATCATTTTGTTTTTGTATTTCTAAAGGGTGTAATTCATTTTGATGAAAGATAATGTCCAAATTAGCTAAAATCATAATCTCAAGAAAATCTGACACATCATTTGGTTGAGCACTAGGAGGGACAACAACTTGTTACAAATCATTTTGAAGCATACCATGAAAAATAGGTGATGTTTGAATCGAATCCTAGAAGGATATCTTAGCAGGAGTGTTATGAAGTTTCTCAATGAGATCAAATTTTGTACCACTATGTTGTAGAATGTTAGGTATGGGTGGGATATATGGTTGAGGAAATGGAACAAATGTTGGAGTTTTTTTTTGTTTCTTATTATTTCAAGTATTATATGTGTGAGCTACAATATGACAACTTGGTTTCTGTGACACATTATTACTAGTAAGTTGCTTTGCAAAGTTTAGGATATAGCCATGAGGCTTAGGAGGTCCTATAATGAGAGGTGACTTAGGAGGTCCAATAATCAGAGGACTTTTAGGAGGTCCAAAAGGACTTTTAGGAGCTCCAATAATCAAAGGAGATCTAATAGTCAAATGTGCATTCATAACCTCAACAGATTTGACTTCTTGTTGATGATCTTCTATTAAGGGGGGATCTATATTGTTACCTTACTATCTTTTGAAAGAAATGTATAAATGATTTCATCCTCTTATGTCATAATTTCTTCCCAAGTAGGAGAAGTATTGGGAGAGAAACGGACAAGATTCTCATTGCACTCAATGATAGGGTATTCTAACACCAAGATACCTTCTTCACATGTAGGAGGGGTATTAGGAGAAGAAAAACTATGATTGTCATGATTGTCTATGGTTGCATCCTCTTGCACCAAAAAATTCTCACAAGAGAGAGAGATAGATGTTGGGATATGAATGAAGATTAGGAAAAGTGATATTAAGAAATGTGTCAATGATTTCATTCTCTTGTGCCAAGATACTCTCACAATTAGGAGAGATATTGGGAGAATGACTAACATGCTTGTCAATGACTTCATTTCATTTCCCTAGATTATACCAAGAGGTTGTCTTATACTTATACAAGACATGTGTTACCATATCAAAACCACATCTTTGAAAAGGAAACATGTTGTTACTTTCCTTATATATCAAATTATCATTTGAATCAAATAGTTTTGTAGACAAAATTAAAAAACAAACATCAAATTTAGACAAAGGAAAACAAGATAGCTCTTTCATAGAAATTTAAGCCAAAAATATCAGGACAAATGCACCCAAATAGGATAGAGGTTCCCATCTGTGTCCTAGATAGGGTGTTTAATTTCAAATTTTGACTATGTGAGGCACTACTAAAGGATTATGTGTCTACTTGCAAACAAGCTTAATAGTGAATATTTTTCTAGAGTTTGCTCAATTTAAGAAAATGTGCTTCAAAATTCAAGTGTGCAAGAATGTGGAAGATGTTTTAACAATTTTGAATGAAATAAATATAGATCTAAAATGCAATAATTTACTAATTCTAAGATGCCACAACCTAAAAATGATGATTTTGATGCAATTTTGAAATCAAACAATGCAATGTTTCTTGCTTTTTGAACTATATGAAAGATGCCTAAATACATGCAATTAAGAATTCTAATTCATAGATCTACGAGCACAAACAGACTGAAGACATAAAGATAAATATGTGTGAAAATTTTTGTTGATGCAAGTGTAGGAGGACAAAGGTTCCCAAGGGCGTCTAAGTCCTTGATAGGGGTTCTAAAAATTCAAAAGTTGAATGTTTATTATATTTTCTAAAGGTTCTACTTTTATGTGCAAATAGGTCTGCAAGTGAATATGTTTCTAGAATTTTCACAATTTAAGACAATATGACTCAAATGCAAGTATGCAACAATAAAGGACAATTTTGAATGTAGATCTAACCTAAATGATTGAAATCAAACCTAATGCGGCCCATGATGCAATATGTGATGCACAATTTTATAACTTAATACTTTTATGATGCAAAAAATGAAACCCTAAATGAGTAATTCAAAACCTAGATCTAGGGTGAATTGCTCTAGATTTCAGAAGGTATATAATGTCAGCATGTTAGGTTCACCAAAATAAAATGTAGAAAAAGGTGATTCTAAGTCCTAAGTGCTTAGAATAACTAAGATTTTTGTTTTGATGTGGGGATGATTTAGTGGGTTTCCTAGGGTTTTTTGAGGTCAACTAGGATTTTTTTTGGTCAATAAGGTCTAATATCTCAAATTGGGGGGTCTAATTGATTATTTTAGATGAAACAATATAAGTGTTGAAACATAGGTTGGAAGAATTGAACAATAGGTTAGAAGTGGTAATAGATGCAGGCGTTGAACAAAATGTTAGAAGTGTTGATGGGCATAGGTACTGAAGGACATAGCATAAGATTTGAGATAACACAAGTGCTAAAGGATAGAGTGAAAGTGCTAAAATAGCACACGTGCTAAAAGGTAGAGCACATGCATTGAAACCACACATGCACTAAGCTATAGGTTGAAAGTGCTAATTTGGAAGGTTTGATTATTTTGATAATTGCGTAAGATATTTAGAAAACAAAAAGATACAATGACTGACTTTAATTTTCAAGGTAAAAGTTTGATTGGTGTATATTAGTTTTACATATGAAAATATTCAAAGCACATGAGCATAATCCTAAAAATTATTAAAGTAGGTGTGACTCCTAGTGCGGGACCAAAACACAAGGCTAGTACCATCTATTGTTAGGAATAGGATTGTAGAGAAATACACAATAAAATTAATGTAAAAATAAAATATAAAACACAAATACATAAACATATATGGTTCACCCGATATGGGATATGTCCATGTAGAAACTACTAGTCCTTCCTTTATTCCATACAATAAAATGAAGGGACAAAACATACAACACATCTACTATAGATTATTCTTCACTCTCTCACAATATCCACACACAATATAATAATCAACCATAATATAATGTCCTTGTAAAATGGGTTTCCATCTAGGGAAAGAAAAACAAACACAATCTTTATTGTCAAATCCATGGCCTAATGATGAATGGTCCATATTTACAATGAATAAGTATATATATATATATATAATATGACTTTTTGGGGGTTTCCTCTAATCTCTAGTTTAGGAACGCAGCTCCTGGATCCCTCGCCAAGGGGATGGTCCCCTCAAACCCCATAAGGGGTACTCCCTAGACCCCCTATATTGAAACAGGCTCTAGAACCAATACAATTAGGATCCATAACCAACATCTACATATATGAAGGATAAATAGGGAGTGTCACATTACACATGATCCCTTACTAAGGAAATCTAGAGGTCAAGGTTAGTTCTATCTAAACACACATGAATGTACGCATGAGGGTGATCCCATAATAGTGGTTTACAATTTTTGGCCAAACTGGACACTGAAATTATTATTTTTAACTAAATCTTCACATTCGGGCACCTATAGCGGCTAAACTGTGAGGAATTTGAAGATGCTGAAAACTAGAGTCTCATCAAATTTTGTTTGTAGATTCTAAAAATATTTTCAATTTTGGAATCAAATTGCCTTCTTTCCATCTCCACGAAAATTGATTTTTAGAAAACAACATTTTAAAAGTGGCCTTTTAGTATAGCATAAATTTTTTTCCATGAAGGATAAAATTCTAATTCTTTCAAATTTAGATTTTTAACTTTGATATCTAGTGCTTCCACTTGGTTAGATAGTTTTTTATTGAATATTTTTTCCTTAATCAAGTTTCAAAGACAAATGAATTACAATTCAGACACAGCGCGACCGTATAAGGCGTAACTCTTGTTGTATATGTCAAAATTTAATTTAATTTTTTTTGTTGGATCAAGGACTTCAATATCTGGTGCACTCATATTTTTTTTGATAATCTTCTATTTTCCACATGTGAAGAACAAAGAAATTCATTTTCGATGAAAAACCTATGTTTAATAAAACTTAAAAAACAAATACATATCAAAACCAAAACATATTAAAATTATATTCATTGGATAGCTTGTTCTGAGGAATACCATAATCATTTGAAATAAATTTTAAATGAATTCATTTGATCCCCCAAAAGCTAAATCAAAAGTTAGTTTTTATCAGCATTTTGATAGGTGTAAAGGAAACACATTTATAGGTATGGTTTAAAACTAGCGAGCTTCTATCTAAGGGGGTTTTATCTAAGGTGATTTGATCAAACCCTCTTCAATTGGAATCCTTAAAATGAAACTTTTTAAGGCTTAAATCATTATATTTTCTAAAGATATGTGATTTCAGCTAAAATTCGTTCCTCTCGGGAATTGTAAACCACTATTGTGACAGCACCCATGAGTAGCTTTAGGTGGTGATATGTAATTCCATTAAACCACACTAAGAGATGGATACAAGGTCTTAGAATTCTATTTTCAATCTCATTAAGGGAATATTTAAACTAAGGAACCATATACATCCATGAAAATAGAAGGGTCTTAGGGCTCTTCTTGACATTACAATGGTTTATTTTTTAGGTATATCTTTGGAACTCCCCCTTTATAGACCTCATTGGAAAATATGGTTGAGGTCATCCCTTGGGGTGATGAAATCCCCAAGTATAACTCCTAATGGGAAAGGTAATATTAGGTTCTTTTGGTAACCCAAGATTGAAAGAAGCTCCAAGGGAGAGAACACACACACTAACACACCTTGGGATCTAATCTAAATATAAAAGAGGATAGTATGAGACTTTTGATCCCTAAGAGATCACATTGGGCACAAGGGGAGAGCATATTTATATATACCTCCACAAACATGAAAAATACATTTTATTAACCTTCTAAATAATTGTTTTTCCTAAACTAGTGGAAAATAAAATATTTTTGACAAAAAAACCTAAAAAATAATATGTTAGTAGTATCAATTTTTGAGCTTTGATTGACAAAAATATAATTGTACCACTAAGTTAGCTCATAGATTAGACAAGGGGCTAGCCAAAAAAAATTTCAATTTTTATATAGAAATAATGATAGAACTAAATTGTATAAGTGCTAAAGCATAGAGAATAAGTGCTAAAAGGTGAAGGCACTAAATAATAGAGAAAAAGTGCTATTTTGAAAACTAAAAATAGAATTAGAAAATAGATTTATACCTACCTCATGGAAGAACTAATTTATAGGTGATAAGCACTAAACTAGAATGAAAGTGCTAATCTATAAGAGGTGATAAGCACTAAACTAGAATGAAAGTGTTAATCTATAAGTTGAAAGTTTCGATCTATGCTGGACATGAACACTTGGAAGAAAAATATCTTTCCTATAAAATAAAGGTTTAAGCAATAAAAATGATAGTCAAAGGGATAAAAGGACATACAAGGCACACATTACGTTAGAAATTGACAAAAATACAATAAAAAATAAGATGAAAATGAGTAAAAATAGAATCCATATAAACCAGTGTGTAAGTGATAAAAGATAGAGTGGAAGCATCATTCCTACAAGAATAAGTGTTATTTTATTAGATTCATTATACCTTTCTTCCTGAAATATGGTACAATATCAAGTTAATCATCTACCTTCAAAAGTGCTATTTGGGTACTTTCTAAAGATTTTTTGGTTGATTTAAGCTCAAAGGTGAGTTAATCCACCTTTAACTTCATTTTATTAGATGCAATTAAGGCCTCTTTTACAAATTTGATGGGCATATTTATATCTTTAATCATATACAAATATTCTAATTTTAGTATTTAGTTCAAGGGGTTGGGCTTAATTGGTTTTAAATCATTGAGTTCTCAATGTGGAGAGCCAAGTTCAAATCCCAATGGGACATTTAATACGAAATTCTAATTTGTGACTCTTGGTATTTCATAGTTGGATTCTAATGTCAAGATGGTTTCTAAATAGGCGGATTTATAAGTTGTGAATCTTTGCCTTCCATAGGTGGTTTCTAGTGTGGTTTCTAAAAAGGAGTTGATATTAGTATCATGGTTGTGTTCATAAGAGCTTGTCTCGGTCTCATGTTGATGCTCTTATGAATAGAATATTTGTAAATAATTAGTAACAATTATTTTTTAGTTTTTTCATTACATTCTTAACTATTTGTAGATATACAGTAATGACCAATTTTTAGTCCTAACAACACTTACTCCTATTTTCTCATATATGTTCTCTCTATAAATTTTTTGTTAATCCTTCAATGATCCTTTTCATGTTATCCAACTCTATTACTACTTTCTCTTCCTTGTAGGTTATGGTGGGCTCCCATCCTTCAAATCACTATGGTTCACAAATTACATTAGTGTATCAAGGGTTTTGTGCTTTAGCCTTTCCGTGCCTCCCAAGGTCTTGTTCTTTCTTCTTTGGAAGCTAATGAGTTTTCTTGTTCATGTGCCCTAGGCACAATTTTTTATCTTCTATGTCATGTAGTTTAAAGCTTGTATGTGAAGGTTTTTCCTTTGGGACAATTTTGATTTGAGCAGTCAAGGAAACATTCCACTCCTCTGTGAAATGTAATATATTTTTCATTCAATAAAAATATTTTGTGGCTCTGCCACCTTTATTAAAAAAAAAAAAACTCTATTACTACTTTCACTTCTCTCTCTTTTATTAATAAAAGCTATTCTTTACAATCACTAATTATTTGCATGAG
>VDFB02295670.1:0-15139 GCA_007258455.2 Sequoia sempervirens
TTAGAGGAATTTGATAGGATTATAAGTTTATTATATTAGTTGCAATAACTCTTCTATATGTTTTTGTATGATTTTGGGTAATTTTGTTGGATTACTAAGTAGATGAATCTGAAATTTCATGTATGTTGATGCCTTGAAAAGTAGATCACTTTAGTTTTGAATTTGTTCCTTTCTCTTTTTTATTTTTACTTGACTTAACAACCCGGTAAAATCAACTAATCTCTAGTGTGATTTCAGTCATCATTTTAAAACATCAAATATAAAATCTATTATAGTCCAATTCCAATTTGTGTGCTCATGATTTCATCATTTGAAGATGTCCATCATGGAACTCACTTCATCTTTCAAAATTTTCCAAGATGTCCTGTCAACTATATAAGGGGTTGAAGATAGCTAATCTATTTAGTCTAGTGAACTTTTGGGGCTAACTAGATAGGTTGAGTCTAGCTATCATCCAATATCATTTATTTACCTTCTAAGACTTGAATACTTATCTAGGTATACCCTTAGGAACACCCTCATGAGTCTAAGTAGAGCTCGAAGCACGTAAGATATAACCCACTCTTGTTGAGTTATCTTAAGATCCTCCACATTTTTTTTGATGAAATATTATACTCACATGATGACAACCCTAGTCTTGTGAGTATTATGCATTCTAGGAAGTGGAGTATTTATTTTTATATCTAATAGAATGACACCATTTTTGAGGATATAGAGAGTAAAAGAATATCTTGTGAACCTTAGAAACCTAAATAATTTTGAAATTGTGTATTTTTTTGGGTAAGTTTGGCATCCTACCAACTTATGCCAATAGAATGGCACTATTGTTGGGGATTGCACTAGGTTGTTAAATCACTTCATATAGTTCGTAGTAATCAAAATCTAATTTTTTTTTTGTATATTTTCTTTGGGATACCAATGAGAATACTTATAATAAAATAATATCTCTCCCTCTAGGAGTGTCAACTCTACTAAGAAGAAACCATTTTTTTGAATTATGTTTTCTACAATAGTTAGGAGGAGACAAGAGATGAAAAAGTTGTATAAAGAAATAATGTAGAAAATACAAGAAACCAATGTGTAAAGTGGAAGGAAAGGGATGAAAATATTCCATCTAGCTAGAATGATACAAGGGTTTGGATACTTTAGCCAAGGTGGTGATTTTAGTGACCTAAGATACCATTATCAATATACTTCTAATGACTCAGTAGACCAGCTCTTCAAAAGAAGGAATTTTAATATTGGTGAGATTGACATGAAAATAAATAGATATACTATAGGCTACGTAGATAGGGATGGTCATAGAGGGAGCATGCATCCTTCTCCTATGAGTTAATTGAGGTCTAGGTTGAATCATAATTTCCATGATGCTAACCAACATATACCTAGCGGGGATAATGAAAGAGAGAGTAACTTTTGATGATGAACTTGAGTTTATTGATAGAGCTATGAGAAACAGGTATGAAATCCAAGAGGAAATTGATCGAATGAATCAAAATCATGATCAAGTTTCATAGTAGTAGAATGATATGTGATTTACTCACCAAAATATAGGGGGTAATCCTCACAAGCAAGCTCAGAGATTCACACTAGTTAGGTAACCTATGTGAAGTGAAAGTTATAGACACTTGGATTTCCTGGGGATCCTTGGTTTTCCCAATTTGGTTCTCAATGACATCTAAGGTAAGCTCCCAAAATTTCAAGGGAATAATATTTTAATATGGGAGGAGCACCTGAGATATTTCATCAATATCATTGATGAATATGATATTGAAGATGAAGATGTGATGATGAATTTATTTGTTCATTCCTTGAAGAGTACTAGGAAGTGGTTTAGAAACTTTCTTAATAATAGTATCTCTTCTTAGGAATATTTTTTATCTATTTTCATAATATAGTACAAAGATAGGGTTGATCCTAAGTTCACCATCCATGAGCTCATGAAAATCAATAAGCACACAAATGGGATGGTAACTAACTTCAATAATAGATTAATCCTCACCATAAGATAGATTCCACCACATATTAAACCAAATGAGTCCATGTGTCTTATTTTGTATTATGGTGGATTTAATTAAAAAATGGTTATTTCTTGAGAGATAAGGACCCTCAAACCATTAGGGAGGCATATGATGTAGCAATAAACATTGAAAGTAATATGAGGGAATGTGGTAAGCATCTAAAGAGAGCCGATGTGAAATCATCACAACAAGATAGGGATATTCCTAACAAGCCCTTTAAATAGAGGAAAAAATAGATAAGTTGATGGGTGCTATGAAAAGACTTGTATTACAAGGTGGAAATAATGAGAAAGGATTGGCACCTTAGGGTACATCCACGCACTTCAATAAAGATAAAATATTGTACAATAGATAGTATATCATGGATTAGTCTAAGAGGCCACACCAACAATACAATAGAAGGCCTACTCAAAAGAGTGAAAATATCAAACTACAAGATAAAGATGTGCCTAACTCATTGAACAAGGAAAATGCCAATTATTAGGATGATAATATGTGGTGTGAGTCTTTTTTCTTTCCTCTTGATCCTCTCAACTATGTTTGTTTCTCTTTCTATGGAGAAGAATGATGAATTCCTAAATGATGGAGGTAGCCAAAAATACTACGAGGATAACATTGACCAATTGGATTAACTAGTCCATGACTACACAAAAGATGTTATGTTATGGATGGTGGTCCCAACTTGGATTATTATATTCTTCAGCTTGAGGGAAGACCTAGTACTCAACCCTCTCAACTTCCAACTCATGATTTTGAGCATATGATATCTCTTATGCAACATAGATATATGTGGACTAGACATTTAGATGAATAAATTAAGGCTCTTACAAATGTCACTATTGTGCAAGACCAAAGTGGAAAGAATCTATAAGGAATATAAATGTCCCTGTATAACCACAAAGGGTTGGAAATTTAGCTACCAACAAATAGAATCTTAACATGGGTAAAAAAAAATGTTTCTTATGATAAAAAGTAATGTACCAATGAAGGTCATGGATAAGAGGAAGAGACCTAAACCACAATAGAAAAAAAGTACATTCCCAAAGTTCAATACAAGCCTATACAAATAAGTGATGATTTTTTCTATCGAGATAAGGTCACATATATAGGGGATATTAAGAAAGTAGCTAGATAAGCTACGGGTTTTATACAAAGGAGTGCTCCAAGCAGGAAGTAGATGAATGAAAATCATGTTATTTCTTCTAGTAAGGTGATGTCTCATATACTAAATGAAAATTTAGTGACTATAGAACTAGACACAGCTCTTCCACAATACACTCCAATTTATGTGGGGTTGCTCTTGATTCAAATGAAGATTACAATGCCATCGATTGAAGCTCTTAGGATTCTTGAACATAGAAGTAGAGATTTTTGTTTTATTTCAAAAATTGTGCAAGATCCATCAACAAATTTGTTATTTGATGAAGAGAAGAAAAAAGATACCACTAAGGTGTATCTTGGTGCATAATTTATGAACAAACAATTGCTTGTTGATCCTTTCTATACCACATTTATTGTTGAGTGGTTGATCCATAATTGAAAGGAAGTTGAATTAGTAGAAACAAATTCCTACACTAAATCTAAGAAGGAGAGAACTACTAATAAATTTTATTTTAACACCTTACAAGCCAAAATATGAGATATATATAGAATAAATGAAAAATAGACAACAAGTACAATAAATGCAATAACAATAGATATATCGAGGGAACCTTTCGATAAAAAACCCCACCCTCAAAAAGCAATGATTTCTATTACTCAAATAATGAATACAAGACATCACTCAAGTACAAGTGCTTCAACACAAATACCTATTTGGAGTGATTCTAGTAGAACTTTGTTACCTACAAAACAAACTATGCATTCTACAACTCAAGGCACTCAATAATTAGAGTGATACAAGCTTCAAGAAGCATCTAGAAGGTGAGGGGCGTCCAAATCCACATGGCACACTTTCCAATGCCTTAGACATGCATTTGGACACGTGACATATTCCCTTACACCCCCGACAAGTGTCAAACATGCAAATATTCTTCTTCCAAGCTTGGGTGCCTAGAATATGCTAAAAATAGCTTACGACAGATACCTTACACATCTTACAGCTATCATAGAATCTGTCATAGCTGGTAGCACTTACAACTGTAAGAGAATATGTCGTAACTAACTAAAAATAGTTGATTCTCTTACACCTGGTCATAACCCAAATTGGGCACCAACTTTCACCCATGCATTCAAAGATGCCTTATGATGCATCATTGAATCTGTCATATGTCATAATTCCAAAGTGGGACACCTATGTCCACTTGGGATGATGATGTGTCACTCTAGTCACCTCCAACGGGGATGCCACCCAACTGGTGGGTCCCAATTAGTGGCATGACACCATAGGAAATTAAATAATACAAATAAATATGAAAATCAATGTTAGGACTCTAAGTTTGAGACACATTAATCCCAACATTCTCCCACTTGTCGAAGACCTACCAAGAGTCATACAAAATCATCTACTTAGGGCCCCAAGGCCAATGGAATCGAAACACCATATAAACTTCTCTGTGCTCATTGGTTTTTTCAATGCATCTGCAACATTCACCAAAGTTTCAACCTTCTCCAAGTTTACCTTTCCATCTTCTACCATATCACAGAAAAATAATATTGTACATCAATGTGCTTTGTTCTGGCATGGAAGGTAGGATTCTTTGCTAGACAAATTGCACTTTGACGGTCGCAAAAAATAGTAATTTTTCCTACATATAAAGTAATATCATAACACAATATCTTAATCCAAATGGCTTCCTTACATGCATGATTTTCTTCCATATACTTTTCATCTATCATGGACAATGTGACTAGTACCTATCACTTACTCATCCAACTGATAGCACCACCAAACATCATAAACACATAACCACTAGTGGATCTTCTATTGTTAATGTCACCTACCCAATCTAAATCCACATATCCTTGAATGTCACAGAATATTGAGGTCCAGTAGGATAACCATGAAAACACAAGGCATACTTAGAAGTACCTCATAAATATCTGAACACTCTCTTAACATCATCCCAATGCACTCGTCTAGGATTAGTCATGAAACGACTATGGACTCCCACTACTTGGGCAATGTTTGGTCTCATATAAACCATTGCATGCATTAGATTGCCAACTGCACTTGCATATGGTACTCTCATCATGTCCTTCATCTAAGTAGGAGATTTTGGACAATCATTCATAGAAAGCTTTGTCCTTGCATCACAAGAACAACTAGAATGTACCTAGCTTGCACCTAGGTCTTTCATCTCAAACTGTGCTAACAACTGAAACTTCAAATATGAAATCATACTTTTTCCATTCCCAATAAACAACATATCATCCACATATAGGAAAATAATTAGAATATGACCATTATCAGTTTTAAAATACACACAATGGTCAAATTTAGATCTTTTAAATCCTAATGACAACAAATAGGTATCAAACTTCTAATACCACATTCTAGGAGACTGTTTCAAACCATAAAGTGACTTCTTCAGTTTGTAAACCAAATTTTCTTTACCTTTTTCAATGAAATTCTCTAGTTGTGACATGCAAATTTCTTCCTCCAAATCACCATTAAGGAATGTTGTCTTCACATCCATGTGTTCCACTTCTAAGTCATATGTAGTTGAAAGTGATAACAGAAGCTGGATAGATGTCAACTTCGCTACAGGAGATAATATCTCCCCATAATCAATTCCCTCCACTTGGGAAAACCCATTAGTGACCAAATGTGCCTTATACTTCTCAACACTGCCATCAATACCACACTTTTTCTTGAAAACCCATTTACAACCAATAGGTTTACGCCAGCAAGAAAAGGTATCAGATCACAAGTCTAATTTTTATTTAATGAAGTCATCTCCTCATCCATGGCTTTCATCCAAGAATCTGAATCATTCATACCTAATGCCTCTCTAACCATCTTAGGCTCATCAGTATTAGTAATTAAGGAAAATATGCAATTGCAATCCAATAATGAATATCCAAACCTTTCCAATTGCCACCTAACTCATGTAGACCTCCTCAAAGGTTGAGGTTGAGGTTTGGTCTCCTTCTTCTTTAGAACTTTTAGAGCTACTTGAGCTCTCCTCATCATAAAGTCCAACATAAGTACTTGGTTCTTCTTTCTTTGTAGTAGGTGGAGTCTGAACTACCTCCTTATTTTGTTTCTCCTCTTACTTTGGTTGTAGCTTAACAGTTGAAGGTTTCATCTCTCTGAATATCACACTTTTGTTGTAGAGAACCTTCTAAGCTTTTGGATCCCAAAGATTGTACCCTTTCACACCAACACCATAGCTGATAAAGATACACTTAATAGCCTTGTTATCCAACTTATACCTCTTCTTAATTGGAACATGAGCGTAAGCTTCACAACCAAATACTTTGAGATGTCTCATTGAAGGATTTTTACTAGACCATGCCTCCATGGGTGTCTTACCAACAAGTGCTAATGTAGGAGATCTATAGATCAAATAACATGCAATGGCTACCGCTTCAGCCCAAAGAAATTGTTCAAGGATAGCACCACTTAACATACTCCTAGCCCTCTCCATCAATGTTCTATTCATCCTCTCTGCAACTCCATTTTGTTGTGGAGTGTAGGGAGTTGTCTTATGTCTCTCAATCCCATGATCTTTACAAAACTTGTCAAACTCTATGGAACAAAACTCACCACCATTATCATTTGTCAAACACTTAATCTTTCTGCTAGTCCGATTTTCTACCAAGGCCTTAAACTCCTTAAACCAACTAAAGACTTCAGCTTTACTTCTAAGGAAATAAAAAAATATCCTTCTACTATAATCATCTATGAAAGAAAAAAAATATACAAATTTTGATAACGAAGGAACATTTACAGGACCAAAAACATCTAAATGAACATAGTCCAAAACCTTAGAAGAATTATGAGAACTAGAGTAGAAAGAAACACAGTGCTATTTTCCATATACACAATGTTCAGAAAAGTCAAACTTGATATTACAATCATCAAGGCCTTCAGCAAGGCTCTTATTTTTCAAGGTTCTAAGACCCTTCTCACCAATGTGACCAATTCATTGGTGCCATAACATTGTCTTCTCTACAAGAAGCTTCATTTCCATGGAATGAGCACCCTTAGGTACCCAAAATGTATGACCATTAGATGCAACTGCATCACACTTCTTCTTTGCACAATTTGATGGTGAGGATGAAAAATCCAAAGGTCTCTTCTTTGATACATCAAAAGAACTATTGCACTGTATGGTGCATGCATCTAGTCCAAATAGAGTTCCAATACAAACCCCCTTAGCTAACACCATAGCTCCTCTAGTCATCTTGCAACCTCTATCAGAGAAAACAACTTGCACTCCCGAATCATTCAGTTTACTTATAAAAAGTCGGTTTTGTGCCAAACCTGGGATATGCAAGACACCATTAATCCCCTTCACTCTTCCATCAAGAAATTTGATTTTGACTCTTCCACAACCAACAATCTTCAGGTGAGAGTCATCACCCAAGTACACCTCTCCATCATCAAACTCCTCATACTTTGAGAACCAATCTCTGTGAGAAGTCATGTGAAAGGATGCACCCGAATATATCAACCACACATCATCTAATACATGGGCTTCCAAGGCTGCAATAAATGTTTCTCCATCATCTTGGGATGATTTATCAGATTCAGAATTAGAGAAAGACTTGTTTTTCTTCTTCTCCTCCTTCTTGCAATATTTTTGAATGTGACCAGTTTCACCACAATTCTAACATTTTTCCTTGGAATTCTTACCAGGAGACTTTGATCTCCCCTAAGACTTTGACTTAGATTTCTTGTATTTCTTTTTTCTTCTCTCTTTTGGTCTGCCATGAACTGCAAGGGTCCTTTTCCATCTCAGAAGACTTCCTTTACATCTCCTCATATAGTAATGAGGCAACAACCTCATCCATCTTGAAGGTGGAAGTAGTGCTTCCAATAGCCATTTCTAGGTGATCCCAAGAGTCCAACAACGAACAAAAAAGGAGCATGCAATGGTCTTGTTCATCTATTTTGTCTCCAACGGAACCCAGTTGTGCAACTAACATGTTAAAAGATTTCAGGTGATCTGCAATGGATCCTCCATATTCCATTTTCAGAGAATACATATTTATGAAGAAAAGCTTGTTTACTAGGGATTTAGCTTGATAGACATCACAAATATTCTTCCATGGAGAAGCAAAAAATTTCTCTTCATGGACATTTAGGAGAACAAAATCATCCAAACAAAGTCTAATAAAACCCTTGGCTTTCCTATCCATGAGATCCCTATCCTCTTGTTTCATGCCTGAAGGTTTGGTTCCAGAAATTGCAAGCCATAAGTCTTAGTCTACTAACATGTCTTCCATTTTGAGCTTCCACGACTCAAAATTACCACCGTTAAATTTTTCCATCTCAATCCTCCTAGATGTGCTTGCCATCTCTTTCCTGCAACAAGGTAACAAAATATACTCTTATGCAAAATCCCATTGAAATAAATATTAGCTCAAAACCCTTCTACCCAACAAAGGAACCAAGGCTAGCCAGCTTTGATACCAATTGAAAGGAATTCGTGAGCTAAAACAACTTCCTACACTAATCTAAGGGAGAGAGTTACAAATTTTGTTTTAACACCTTATGCTATTTCAATATGAGATACACATAGAGAATGATGAAAATAGGACAATAAGTACACATTTGCAATAACAACAGATATACATGGGGAAAACCCTTTCGGGTAAAAATCCCCACCCTTCAAAAGAACAACACTTTCTCTATTGCTTCAAACAATGAATACAAGACATCACCAAGTACAAAGCTTCTTCAACAAGTGCTTTAACATGAACACCTATTTTGGAGTGATTTTGGAAGTATTTCGTTACCTGCAAAAAGACTATGCATTATACAACTCAAGGCACTCAAGAAATAGAGTGATACAAGCTTCAAGAAGCATCTAGAAGGTGAGGGGCATCCAAATCCAAAAGGCACAATATTCAACACCTTAGACATGCATTTGGACACATGTACAACATTCCCTTACACCCCTGACAAGTGTTTAACATGCAAATACTCTGCTTTCAAGCTTGGGCACCTAGAATATGCTAAAAATAGATTATGACAAATTCCTTGCACATCTTACAACTACAATAGAATCTGTCATAGCTAACAGAACTTACAACTATAAGAGAATCCATCATAACTTACTAAAAATAGTTGATTCTCTTACATCTTGTCATAACCCAACTTGGGCACCAACTTTCACCCATGCATTCAAATATGCCTTATGATGCATCATAGAATCTTTCATATGTCATAGATTCCAAAGTGGGATGCCTATGTCCACTTGGGATGATGATGTGTCACCTAGTCACCTCCAACGAGGATGCCACATAGTCGGTGGGTCCCAATTAGTGACATGACACCATAGGAAATTAAATAATACAAATAAATATAAAATCAATGTTAGGACTCTAAGGTTGAGACACCTTAATCCAAACAATAATTTTATGCTTAACTCAAGTGCATCAAGTAATTTCATGCCACTCAAGTTAATGAATGATGTCAGCTTGCAAGTGACAAATTCATATGCAATTTTTTTTTCTATGGACTCCAAATAAGTAAATTCCATTGGACTTATAAGTGATGTAGAAGTCTAATTGGCTACTTACTAGGACAAAATTTACAAAATGGATACTATTATTATCAGTTATCGTCAAAAATGGGTAAATATGTTATCACATAAGTGGGAATATTCTCATATGCAACCATCCCATTGCATGGTGAAAATGTGAGGTTGGATAGAGAACAAAGGGTTGAAGACAATATTGAGGATAGAGATAGGTCCTATAAGTAGATAAATTTATTTGACACTAGCATTGATCACATAATTAGGTTATGTGATGAGATAACTACCCCTATTCAAATTGGTGATGAAAAAAATTGAAGGATGATCTTTGGATCATGTGTTTTGATAGATATTTCTCACATGAAGGTAATAGAGTGGGCATGGTTTTGGTATCTCCACTTGGTAAGAAATGTAAATTTTATTTTTGATTGAACTTCCAGTGCACAAATAGCATTGTTGAGTATGAAGCCTAATTGCTAGGGTTGAATATTTCTCATAAGCATGGTGTAAGATGTATGAAAGTTTGAGGATATTTTGAACTTGTTATTTATTAGGTAAAGGGTAGGTATGCAACTAGGGAGATCAAGCTCAAACCTTATAGGAATGTCATTTTGGATATCATCAAATTATTTGAAGGTATTTGCATTGAATGGTTGGACAAAGGTGAAAATATAGAGTTCAATGTTCTTGTTGCAACATCCAAGTATGATTTGAATGTGGAGGTTCCTTTATTGTAGTAGAGAATTGAGATGTTTGTGAGGCCTACTATACCTAAAAATATCTATAGTTGACAAGTATTTGATGGTAGCTAGCATATCTTAAATTTCATGAACAATATGGATGAGTTTGATAGTCAAGTCATTGATTGGAAACCAATAATAGAGATTGAAAATAAAAAAGAAAACCTATTTGGAAATGAGATAGTCAAGCTCAAACAAAATATTATCCCTAAAGGGTTAGTCACATTGGAGAAAATGTTTGATAGTGGAGACTGTTACAAGAAAAGAGGAAAATTAATTCATGAGGATGATATTGAAGGGATAAATTTAGGGATAGATGAAAATCCTAAGATGGTGTATGTTGGCAAGAGGCTCAAACCCCATGAGAAGAAAATACTTGTATCTCTGCTACATAATTTTAGAAAGTGCTTTGTATGGTCATAATATGAGTTAAAGGAATATAGGGAGGAATTATTTCAACATACTTTCCCTCTTTGTCCTGATTCCAAACCATTTAGGAAAAATAAGAGGTTCATCAGTCCTGCATTGGCCCCTCATATGTAAGAGTTGATGAAAATTAAATAGGCTTGAAGTATTAAGGTGATTAGGAATTCTGAATGGCTCTCTAATCTTATTCTAGTTATAAATAAGAATGGGGAGATAAGGTTATGCATGGAATTAAAAAATATCAACCTTAAATCCCTTAAAGACAACTACCCTCTTCCCAACATGGATCATTGCTATAACAAGTAATAAGATAAAAATTGATTTCCATGATGGATGGGTTTTTAGGTTACAACCAAGTGATTGTAAAGGAATCAAAGCAACACAAGGTTATATTCATTACTCCATGTGGCACTTATGTGTACATGAGGATGCCATTTTTTTTTAAGAATGCATGTTCAACATTTTAGAGAGCAATGGATGTATCTTTCACCAGTCTTATTGATTGGATCATGGTAGTGTACTAGAAAAAATTAACTACACTTTCAAAGGAGAGAGGTTAGAATTGAAAACACATTAAATTTATTTTTCAAAGTTGTTTATAGTTTGGGATTTCTTTAAATCCCAAGAAATGTAAATTTGGTGTGAAGGAAAACTTTTGGGACACAATGTGTCAAAAAACAAGGTCAGAACTAATCTCGAAAGAGTTAAGGTAATCAGTATTACCCCTCAACAAAATTCTACAAAAGGAATTTAGTCATTCTTTGTGAAGATAAACTTTTTTAGGAGATTTTTTCCTAAATTTGTTGAGAAAACCAAATCTATATCGAAGATTCTCAAGAAGGGATAATCAATTGAATGGATTCTAGAACCAACTAAAGCATTTAGGGACATTAAGCAAGAAATTTGGAAGGCACCTATATTAGTAGGCCTAGAATATTCAAAACCCCTTCAATTATTTTTCTTTCCTCATTTTACACCATTTTTGTATTGTTACTAAAAAATAACATAGATGGATATGAGGAACCTATGCAATATTTTAGTAAATCTTTGCAAGAAGCTAAACTAAAATATGCAACAATGGAAAATAATTCTTATGCTTTAGTTTGAGATGTTAAACATTTTAGATAGTAACTTGTGGGTATTAAGATCATTGCATATGTTCCACACCTAGATGTGAAGGATATCTTCATGTAGTAGGAAGCATCAGGTAAAAGGTGCAAGTGGATAAATAAAATTCAAGAGTATGACTTGGATATTTAGACACTAAGCTTGTTAGAGGTCAAGGTTTGGAAAATTTGATGGCTAATTCCAACTTAGAAGTAGTAAAATTAAATGAAGTTAATGATGATGTTTCTATTGTGTGTGTTTGGATAATGATCCATGGTATAGGGATATTATTTTTTATTTGACAATCATGAATTTTCCAACCCTTGTGACTAATATATAAAGAAGTACCCTTAAGTTACAATTAGAGAGATATGTGATAACCCAAGGTGAACATATATAGAGGAACTATGAAGGAGTGCTTCTCAAATGCTTGAACATTAAGCAAGATGATATGAAGTTATGAAGGAGTGTCACCAAGGTGTATTTGGTGGGTACTTTAAAGCCAATAACACTACACATAGAATATATTGAGAGTTGGGTTTTGGTGGCCAAGTCATTTTAAGGATGTTGCACAACCAATAAGGAAATGTGATGCTTGCCAAAGGTTTTTTGGTAAGCTGAATTTTTTAGTGCACTTACTTCATTTCCTTCTCTTATTGTGGCTCCTTTCCAACAATGGGGTATTGTTTTCATTGATAAAAGAAAGAGAAATATAACAATAGATTTTAGTGGATTTTAGTAGCCATAGATTTCTTTTCAAAGTGGTTTGAGGCTATCCACACCTGTAATACCACTTCTGAGGTGGTGATAGATTTTTTTATCAACAACATTATTACCAAGTTTAGAGTCATGAACATAATTATTTCTTATAATGTCATGTGTTTTAGGTCAAAGGATATGCAATACATGTCTATAAAGTTTATCTTTTACTTAGTGAATTATTCCCCCTATCATCCAAAAAGTAATGGGAAAGTTGACTCTGGTAAAAAATCTTGATTAAGATCATAAAGTGAACTTTAGATCAAAATAAAAGGTGGGATGATAAGATAAATTTTTATCTTTGGGATAATTAGGTTACTATCAAATAGGTTGTTGGATGCAACCCATTTGAATTAGTATATGGAGCTAAGTTAAAGATGCCTATCAGTGAAAGGCTACATGTATACTAGTTGTTATAGGTTATAGGTGAGGATCAATGTGATGTAATGTCACACAAAATTATGGCCTTGAATGAGTTAGATGAAACAAGGAGAGTAACCCATGAAAAAATAATTCAACATAAGAAAATCATGAAACATTTTCATGAAAAAAAGGCATTGCCAAGAGAATTTTAGGTTGACAATTTAGTTCTTTGAAATTCCAAGTCTAAAGATAAGGAAAGAAAAAATAATTTGATCCTTTGTGGCTTGGGTCTTATGGAGTAGCTAAGAGGTATGATCTAAATGTGTACTATCTCATGTATTTTGAAGAAAAGGTGATGGAGCTACCTATGCATGAACAATCTTTAAAGCATTAATTATCATGGGTGATGAAAATCAAGAATTTTGAATGGTGAGTCAATGATCAATCTATTATTTTGTTATCTTCTATGAGTAGTCTTGTTTACTTGTGGATCAAGATGGTGTTTTTTTAATTTTGAAGATTTCAATGGTCTCCCTAGAGGTTCTAAGTTCTCATTGTGCATGTGAGAGACACATGTCCCCAACAAGAGGCAATGTTTTAATTTAAATATATATTCCTTTTGCATGAATCCCTCCCCATATTCATGCATCAATCCTTCACCCAAATGATAATCAATAAGAGAGTTATTACAAGGGTCGCCTTGCATGAATTGTGTTATGTGCTTAACCAAAGAAAATATGAAGTTGACTGCAGTATTCCCTTTCCAGGTTTCAAGTTTTTAATTATCTTCATATTGTCATAAAATTTCTATCATTACCAAGCTCTGCTTCTTTCCCCTTCAAAATTCATCAATATTTCCTAAGTATTGAAGTTTTAAGTTGTAGTGTCAAAAAACATAGTCCTTTTTCACACTTAATTTGGGAATAATTGATAGAAAACTAACTTAATAGTACCTTGGTTTAATGTTGTAATGTGTTGTACACATTCACATTAATCTAGGGATCCTTAAATTAAACTAAATGTATTTAAATTGCACCTTGTCAAAGTGTTGTAAAGTGTTGTAACACACTTTCACACCTTTCTAGGGTTGCTTTAATTATTGGATCCTAATGGGCTCCATTTCAAATAAAATGTACCTTATTTAGGGTGTTGTAAAGTGTTGTAACACAATTTCACACTTATCAATTAATTAATTGTGGTTAATTGGCCCCTTAATTTAAATTCAAGCCCTCTTAATTTTATTTTCTGAGAAATCAATCCTGACACCCAACATTCAAATTACATAACATTTAATTTGGTAAAATCAAGGTCCTAGAAATTGGTGCCATGACCCATTCTGCTTTAGTGGTGAATGGGTCCTCTCCAAATAGGACACCCTTTTCTATGCATATTTGGCATGGGTTTTGATGTTATTTCAACCCCCCAAAGGCAGGGTCATAGAAACTTGTCCTAGGACACATTTTCCCTAGGTGATGAATGGGTCCTCCCTTAATATGGACCCCCTTTTTGAATTTAATTCTAGCAAGATTTTAATAATTTTCATTTTTAGATATGAGGTCAACTTGAATTATTTGAATTTTGAGGTTAATTCTCAAGTTATGTATAAAAACAAGGGTATTTTTCATAATTTCACCTAGAAGAAGATTTCAAGTGAGCTAAGAGACAAAGAATTTTAATGAGATCAAGCATTCATTGTCAAGAAGTAAGAAAAAGTGAAGTTTGGGGCAGCATTGCAGTTCTTCAAGCTCATTTTGTGTCCAAGATCAAGCATTATTGAAGGTTTGTGATAGATTCCTATGGAGAGTCATGAGGGATTCTATGTGTTGGGAGATGTACAAGACATACAACCAAGCCTAAGGACTTGTTTCCTAAGTGATTCTATCTTCTATAATCATCTTATTTGCAAACTACAAGAGGTATATTCAAATTTATGTCTTGTTAAGGGGATTAGACATCTTTAGTGAGTCATTTGCATTGTTCATGTTACATTTTAGGGTTCTATTCTAACCCAATTGGATAGGATTTCCTTTACATTCTCATAGATCTTAGTCTTAGACACACTTAAGATTAG
>VDFB02295672.1:0-20214 GCA_007258455.2 Sequoia sempervirens
TGAATCACTAGAAAGCTATTGATTTTATTATAAATAAGATTTTAATCTTATTTATGTAATACGAATAAATATTTTTGTGTATATATAGTAAACAAAAAATCATTTGCAAAGATATAAAGAACCTTATTACGTAAGAAAAAATGTAACTACACTTAAATAATTCAGATGTTTATAGCACTTTGCATTGAAATTTAATGAGAGAGAAACATTTGTAACAATGCTTAAGGCATCTATGTGTACATGTATGCATGTATACATGTATTGATGAGCACATAATGCACACAACAGTGGAAAGCATCCCCGGCATTTGAACGAGTATGAAAGCACGACGAGACTCAACTTGCATTTAATGCTTTGAGGAGACTCAACTTGCATTTGCAGTATTAAATGAAAGAAAACAGAAGAAATAAAGTACTTATGAACAATGCACAATTTTTCAAATTTGTTTTTTAATAAACCTTTTAGGCCATAAATTCATTAGTCATTTCAATTCCAACAAAGTTTTTATGTAAGAATATTTCTTAAGCATCAAATATCATTTGCAAGAATTTACAAAAACATGTGACAAGACACTAAAAAATATTGCATTGTTTACATGTCTGCACATTATTGCATATAGACACATATCTATATGCACGTGTAAACAAAGTTTACCATACCTATTTTTTTTGCTTGTATGTCTATTTGTAAATAAAATTATGTTTAGTGTGCTAGTGTAAGGTCTATTTGTAAACTTTTCTAAGATCAATTAATCTTTTTGTTAATGTAATATGAAAGTTAGTTCTATATAAAGCTATTGATTGTATTAGAAATAAGATTTTAATCTTGCTTATGTAATACGAAAACATATTTTTGTGTATAGAACAATGTAATTATATTACAATAAATTCTTAGATGAATCACTAGAAACCTATTGATTTTATTATAAATAAGATTTTAATCTTGTTTATGTAATACGAATAGATATTTTTGTGTATATATATTAAACAAAAAATCATTTGCGAAGATATAAAGAACCTTATTACGTAAGAAAAAATGTAGCTACACTTAAATAATTCAGATGTTTATAACACTTTGCACTGAAATTTAATGAGAGAGAAACATTTGTAACAATGCTTAAGGCATCTATGTATACATGTATGCATGTATACATGTATTGATGTGCACATAATGCACACAACAGTGGAAAGCATCCCCGGCATTTGAATGAGTCTGAAAGCACGATGAGACTCAACTTGCATCTGCAGTAGTAAATGAAAGAAAATAGGAGAAAGAAACTACTTATTAGCAACACATATATCGAAGGGAAGCATAAAAATATGGATCCATGTAAACATGTATACATGGATGGATGTGTACATGAGTCCATGTAATTTGGTATGTAAACAAGAATCTATATATGCCTATGTGCATAAAGTTAGAAATGTCATAAACAAATTGCATTTGCAGTATTAAATGAAAGAAAACAAGAAAGATTAATTATTTATTAGGAATGCATATATCGAAGGAATGCATAAATATATGGATCAATGCAAACATTTATGCATGCAACGACGTGTACATGAGCCCATGTAATTCGGTATGTAAACAAGAATCTACATATTCCTGCATGCATAAAGCTAGAAATGTCAGAAACAATTTGCATTTGAAAGATATACAAAAAACATTTATGATCGAAACAAAAGAATAATACATTATTGTTTTCTGAACAAGTGTATAAAGGATATCTAACGATGCATTCGAATGCATGTATACATGGAAATATTTGTTAAATCTAATGATACATTTTAGTCTCCAAGAAACTGTGATATGTGCTCTTAGGTATCTGTAATAAACAGGATATAGAAAAAACATTTTGAAAAGAACTTTTGAATACAACTGGATGTTATGAAAGTTATTTTGAAAGCCCTCAGTGTTTAATTGCATAACCTTGATATTTTCTTCATTTTTTCCTCTGTCTGGTATGGTGTGAATTTTGTTGTGATGGATGAAGGTATATTTCAGCTATAGATAGATAAAGCTATATAAGGGTAATAAAGAAGAATTAGCTATGTAAGTGCAACAAAGAGAGGGAATCGAGAGAATGATAAGATGCAAGTAAGGTATATGAATGTGTTATGAAAATTATTTGATATGGGAGGCAACGATATGCGACCCTGGAAATGAGAATGAATGGAATGTAAATGGTAGGAATTTATCATTTTTGAGGTACATGCTTAAAATTAAATGCGAGAAATAAAAATTTGAATGAGGGAGCTGGATTGAATGAAAAAGGGAATGCAACAGATTGGTGCGATGCAAGGCAAGCATATAAATGGATTTTGAAATGTATTTGATTTGAGAAGAAAGGACGTGGAAGGGTAGAAATGGAAATGAATGGAATCAATAGGGTATGAAGTGATCATTTCTTCCAACAAAGGGTGGAAGAATGTCTAGTTTATTATTGGTTATGCTTTTTAAAATCATCATAGGGCTGAGTGTCTCAATACAAACACAGGAAAAAGACTCATGTCCCATTTCTCACTCTCCTTTGGAATGAACAAGGTGCCGAGATCCTTGAGGTTCCTTGAAATGCGACAAGAGAAGAATAGATATAAAAATGTAATGATAGTTAAGGATATTACCTTACAATTTATATTGCAATAACTTGAATATGACCTTGAAAAATATTTGAAAACTGATAAAATATTTAACAAATAAGAGAGATATATACTTCCTAAAATGAACTCTAAAATAACATATATGATTTTTTCTTGTCTTCATAGTGCCAATATTATTCTGTAATACCACTAGTAACGAATCAAATTGCATAATAAAACAATACAGTAAGAAAAATACTACAAATACTTGATAATAGTAAGTCACTTTCAAGAGACAAGCTCTAAAGTCTCCAAGAAGAACACAATTCAGAATATGATGATAATAAACTAACTACAAGCTCGTAGAAACACGCTACTTATGTCTTAGAAATCACCCAAGCTAACGTAGATTTAAAATATGTAAATATATGTACATTTTGTTTTTGAGCAGCCAACATCTTATATGTAACCATTGGAATGATTAGAGAGTTTCTAGTAGAAATGCAAACAGATACATCAAGACAGATCAGCATTACCAAAAACTTGTAAAAAAACACAAAATGAAAACAATTAATATGGAAGGCCATGAAATCGAAAAAATGCAAACGCTGATGCGTTATAAAACAATAAATGCATGGACAGAGAAATACATAGAGCTATTCACAGATATATGCATGGATGCATTGACAGACACAAAAAAATACACAGAAAATAGAATAACATGGACAGATGGAGAAATGAATACATGTATACATGGATCCATGTATATTTGCATATAGCTAAAAATGCATATGTTACATGGAAGGATGTATTCATATAGACATGGAAATATGGATGAAGGCATATATGCATATATGCATGTATGGACAATATGCATGATTGTATGTCAACATACAACTTTTGATTTTGTTATATTGGAAAATTAGCATTTATCTGTTTCTATTTATCAGAATAGCTTTATAAATCATTATTGTTATAGAAAATCAGTGAAATGAGATCGCATAGATTGATTAAATAAATTTAAGGAAAGGCATAGTTTATAAAACTGGCAAGTAGAGGTACGCAATCCATGAGTGCAAATTAAATGCATTGAAATATCAGGAAAATGCGAACACATAGAGAGGTCAAAATAATTGAAGCAAATGCATTAAATGGCATCTGCCTGGTGGCGAAGGTGCTAGTATGGCTTGGTGGGCATGGGTGGCCAGCATAGGTACATAGGTGCATGAGTCCATACATGCATATATACATGTATCCATGCAAGATATAGATAGATATACTAATAGGTGCATGTATACATAGTCACATATATACATGAATCAATAAATGGATGGTTGTATCTGAGGATACATAGATAGACAATAACATGTAGTAAAAGAGACATATTACTTATTGCATTCCCTGGAAGCACATTTTCCTGAGGAGTTTTGAAAAATAATTCACTTGCCTTATAAATGCTTTTGTATTTTACATGTCTGCTTATGAGAACAATAACCATGATATCTGACAGAATTTAAATGCTTGGTGGCAGAAAATAGGTTTCGACTGCATTCTTTTGTCTATCTCTGTGCAAATGAAAATTTGTATTGTGCTATGGTAAATTGTCTAGTGCATTAGGTACCTTAAAGCGCAATTTTTTGGATGTTGCTCTTATTCCAGGTCTGATTCTTTTTCACGGGTTATAACTACCTACTGTTGTATTAGTTTCCCATTTTTTCTTCTACAAATGAATGAATATGTAAACAAATAATCATATATAATAGTTTTTCTTTGATGAGTTTTGTCAAACAGTTCACCTATTTTCTATATGCTCCCATTGTTTGCATTTATGCCTATGGGGACAATAATCACGACTTTTAACAAAATCCCTCTATCCTTTATGCTTTGATGACAACGGAAAAGCTTAAAGCAACACACTGTCGACTTATTCTTTGAAAGCATAGTTGAAGGTACATAATTCATTGATGCAAAATTATTGAATGGCATGTGACTAAAGAGGAGGTTGTTTGGATTTCTAATTAGTCTTTGAATATATAACAATTAAAAGAGAGAAATAAGTATAATTATTCTTGGGCACATTTCACATTAACGAGCTACTTGATACATGTATCCATAGATACATGGATGTGGACATCTATCATGGTATCCATAGATGCATAGATACATGTATCTATGAATAGATGTATCCATAGATACATCGACACATATATGGATAGATGCCTGTATACATATGCACATAGAAGCACAGATACATATATGCATGGATGCATCTATAGGTAAAAGAATACATAGAAACATAGTTGCATGGATAGATAGATGCATGCATAGTTGGATACATAAATGCTTAAATATGCATGTATGGAAATATTCATGGATTGCCTATGAAGTTGCATAGATACACATATCCATGGGTGCATTTATGCATAGATGCATGTATTGCAGTAGACATGGATGCATGTATATGTGTATCTCTGGGCAGGATGCATGGATGCATGTAAATAGAAGAATTTTGTCAAATGCCATAGCTATCGTCCTCATAGGCACATATGCAAAAAATGGAAGCATACAAAAGGAAAGTGAAGTGTTTGACAAAACTCATAGAATAAATGTGGATGCATGAAATGTTGTTCGAAAGGGACTATGTAAAAACCCTTTTGTCTATTTTGTTGACTGCATGGGAGCCCTATAAAGACTATATATCTTCAATTGTTGTAGAGATGTGCCATAGAGAGAGCTTTAGAACCAATGTGTTATTAACCTGTGCTGTAATGAGAAGTTTGGAACAATGTAAACCTAAATTGTGCAATTGTAGCAAATTTTTCAAGAAAAGAGTACAGAGTGAGTTTCTAGAATGAACCTTTTTCTTTGTTCACAATTGCGAAATGCAAGTAGGGTTTCATAGTGCTTTAAGGCATTCTTATAGTTTGATTATAAATTGATATTTTAAACTACTTTTAGTATTATCTATTCGAATTTCTTGTTGAAATGAGAAGGTTTCATCTGTGTTTGATAGGAATTATGTAGAAACCCTCTTGTCCATTTTACTTTATGCATGTGAGCCCTGTAAAGTTTGTATATTTTTTATTACTGTAAAGCGGTCCCATAAAGAGAGCTTTGGAACCAAAATTATGTCAACGTGTGCGATAATGAGAGTTTTCTCCTTGAACCTTGTTATATATTCAAAGACTAATTAGCAATCCAAACAGTGTCCCCTTTAGTCAGATGCTATTCAATGCATTGAGTTTGCATCAATGAATTATGTACCTTCAGCCACTAGTTCTAATCAAAGTATGCATATGGATTCAGAATCAAAAGCTCTTTTCTGTGAACCCATGTTTAATTTGCCTATGCATTTGCCCAGAATGCTTTTTAACTAGGAGCATTGGCCAATCACATTTCAGCATATAACATATTACTTTTTTCTTTATATAGTTTGAATTTGGAGAGCTAACTTTAATATTGGAAGATTAGCATTTATCTATTTTTCTATTCGTCTGAGTAGCTTTATAAATCATTTTTGTTTTAAAAATTCAGGAAAATGCGAACGCATAAAATGATTAAATAAATTTAAGCAAAGGCATAGTGTAAAAGTTGACAGCTAGAGGTACGCAATCCATGAATGCAGATTTAATGCATTAAAATATCAGGAAAATGCGAGTGCAATGCATGAATGCAAATTAAATGCATTAAATGGCATATGGCTGGAGGTGAATGCGCTGGAATGGCTTGGTGGCCACGCGTGGGAAGGGTACTTTGGTCATTTAATATAGAGATAAGCCACTTGCTATGCATCTCTATTACTTTTTGTGTGTTGTTTTTGTGTTCTATAAGCCTGTGTTCTGGAAACCTAAAGTCTACAATTGCTTTGAGCTTTTTTGCTATGAAGAAAGCATAAAGGATAAAGGAATTTTGTGAACTGTTATAGTTAATGTGCTCATAGGCACATATGAAAAATATGGAAGCATACACAGGGGAAGCGAATTGTTCGAAAAAGCTTCCCAAAGAAATGTGGTCCCATGGAATGCAATAAGTGTTCATAATGGGCACTTTGGTTTTTACATGTTAACTTTGTCACATAATGCAATTTGACATGAAGAATGTTGAAGCCATGACATGAACAATAGAACTATTTAACACTGAACTCTATGCCTGTAATAATTATTGCAAAAGCTGTAAATGCCATAGATGAAATAATATGAATAAAATTTTAGTTTCTGGTTTTCTTGAAATGCAATGAAAAAACTACTATAAAGGCATAACACAAGGTTGTGTAACATATTGCCACTCCTGTTTCTAATTTCTTTGGACATGAATGCTTTACACATTTGATTGCAATAGTAACATGTCTACGAAAATGTAACAATAAAGATCATAAATAAGTAGTTTTAAGTCTGAGTATATATGTAGCTTGAAACATATAAGCTCAATTTGGCATTAATGAAAACAATTGTTGTCTACGGTGAAAGAGCTAATTAGTGTTCCTATATGCAATATCCATAGAACAGAATAAATTGCTACAAGGCTAGAGTGGCACATCCATAAATGCATGGATGCATGTATAAGCAATTGCATACAGGGATACGTAGAAGCTTAGATGAATACATGCATACATGAAAATGTGCATATGTGCATATGGACATAGAGGCATATATACATGTAAATATGCATATATGCAGCGAAAGCAACAAATGGATTTCTCTATACAGGGATGTACTTTATACATTAGAATGCGTGATGGAAAAGTGACTATAAAGTAGAATGCATAAAAGCAGTGTCGAGACTTGGTTGCATTAACAACATAGAATGAAAAAAGCCAGAAGAAAATAACTATTTATTGCCTCAAGTAACTTTTTTATGGGTCTGGAGTGTGCAACTATAACAACTTCTACTCAGTGACCATAAACTCTTGAAAACATAACAAATAGAGAACAAATATTGGAAAAGCTAGAAACGACAGAATGCCAAAAGAAACATTTAAACTATATAGTTTGAATGGCATTATGCATGGAGGGCTAATAATTATTGAACATATATGTCGGATGTACATAGAGAACCAGTGTCTTCGTAGGTGCAAAAACAAAATTAGATTTTTAGATGTCCATATTCGAGAAGACTTTAACATAGTAACCTATAAAAGTGTCTAAATGTATAATAGCAATAGAGTATTTTAAAACTAAAGATGTCTTTAACATGTCAAAACCAGTGAAATGTCTTAGAGCATGGAAAGGCGAAAATTTTAAAGTCTGAACAATGTAAATTTGTACTCCTGTATTCCTAGTTTCCTATAAAGCCAAGAAAATGCTACGTATTAGAAACATAGTTTTTATGGATGGTGATTTGAGGTGCTGGTTCACAAGAGAAAAAGTTTACATATGAATGACTTTTTTACCTTTTGGTGATGTTTGCTGTCTATTTTCCAATGCAAATGGCTTCAACAATGACATTGTTTTGGTCAAGGCTAAAATGTCCTTCAGCGCTGAAGTCCCGTAGGATGAATATCAATGCTGACTTGTCTTTGATATAGTCTTCATAGCTTAGGCTTTGCAGTTTGGGCAATAGACGGTGCATGGTGACCTGGTCAATTGAAGACTGAATTGTTTGATTGTCATAAGTTGTAATGATAGTTTTAAGTTGCAAACAGAATGTATAATTGACTTGTTGGTTGCACTGTTTGCAGTGAGCAGTTTTTTCTTAGAGTGTGCCATAGCCAGTGAATTTGCATTTGCATTTTGGACAGCATGTATGAAATGGATTGGAAAATGCATTTGTTGCTTTTAGAGTACCAGAAACCTATAGAATATGGTTCTAAATTGTTAGAGGAAACAAAAAATATAGGTTTGGGTGCGATAGTTCAAAAAAAAATGAATGTCGTTACCTTAAAAGTTGAATGTAGCAGGTTGTTGAGTTTTTCCAAGCTTCTTTTGTCATTCAAGTTACAGATGAATGTTGACCGACATGTGTGAAACGTGTTCTTTTGATCTGTTTTTCTTACAATATTCTTGAAAAGCATTGCAGGTGTTTTATTTGTATGCAATTGGTCTTCGATTGCAAAGTATTGTTGCTCATATGTTGATCGTAATAGCACCTGCAATTCAATGAGAGAATTAGATTTTGTTACGGAAATTGTTAGAGAGACCATTGTGGAACAAGAAAAGGTTGACACTGAAAGAACAGGGAAAAGTTTTGTAGACCGAAATACCTGTGCTCTGTCTATGTCATTGTGGCCATCTTTGATGTCAACTGCAAATTGGGTACCCATTTTCTTGGCACCAACTACTAGCGCAACTATTGTGCCAGCTGGGTACTCATTTATAGTTGTTAGCAGCTGGCTGATAGTCGTACTTGGAATGAATTTGTACTCTTGACAGAGGCGTGCGATGTTTTCAGTGGTGCTTATGTCTGTTAAAATCAAAATGCAATCACAGTCACCTCTGTCGTAATCTGTCCTGGGTGCAACTTGGAAATCTGAGATTGAGATAGCTGACCCCAGGACTATTTTAGGCTCATGTTTATACACAAGGTTTCCACTAACATTTAACGTGATTGTCATTTCTACTTTGTGATCTGTTAAATCAGCACGCAACATTTCCCATGTTTTGTTGGCCTTATCCAATGTTGCTTTGTAGACAACAAACACATCACCTTGGAAGGTGTCTCCAGCTCTTTTTGCATTTAGCTGTTCAATTGAAACAATCTTAGGTTTCTTGACTCTTGTCCTACAAGGAACAAGGATAATGTCAATTGAATGCTACTTTAATATTAGCAAGGTGGGAAAATGGCGGTACAATGAAGAACCAAGCACTTTACCATTGTGCTGACTCTTCCTATGCAATTTGCACTTGTTTTTCCTATCTTTTTGATACATCTTTTGGCGTCCTGCAAAGAATTGGAACAATGTTATTTGAATATTTGTGATTTGGTTGAATGAGTATGAACGAATAATACTATGAGTGCTTTACCGTTGTGCTGATTCTTCTTGCGTGGTTTGTATTTGCTTTGACTATCTTTTAGTTTCATCCATAGATCTCCTGCAAATAATGGATATAGCATTGAAAAAGGCATTGGAAAGCATAAAAGTGATATAAGGCTATAAGTTCTATAAAGTTGAATTTGTATGTTGGGCAATATGCAATTTTAGGAAAATTGGATTGTGATCAGTCCAATATGCTTCTGATTTATAGATAGAGCATATATTTGTAGTTGTGTTGAACCAAATGTGGTCAATGACTGACTTTCCCATGCTGTGTTGTTGGTCCAACATAAATTGTATATTGTTCTGCTGCATATAACTGTGAAGTATTTTTTTGATTTTGCTTTCAGAAAACATGTTCACATTAAAATCGCCTAAAATGTATAACATGTTCTCTGAATTTGTGGATGCAATAATTATTTGCAAGATTGCAATTACTTCGTCTATGGCAGTTGCAGGTCTTGCATATATATTACAAACATTGAGTTCATTGTTAGATAGCATTATTGTTGATGTGATGGCTTCAATATTTGATATTTCATGTTGTTTTGATTTTGAAAGGAATAGATGTTTCCTGGTTAAATTTGCTATGCCATGTATGTTATGCACAGAGAAGCTATCAAAATACTGCAGCAAGATATTTAGCTCAAAGGGATGCATATGTGTTTCTTGGAGACACAAGATATCAGATTGCATTATGCCATAGTCATTGACAATGTCTTCTGCATGTGCTTTCAAGCTACGGGTGTTCAATGTACATAGGAGCAAATTTGATTTGTTTTCTAAACATGTGCTCTGGTTATCAAATTGCCATTGTGCACATGTCTGGAGACGAGACATTTCTAGTTGTATTTTGTTTTTAACTTTAAAGTTTTTTGTAGTTAAAGGTTGTAACAAAAATAATGATTCTACTGATTTTGTTCGTGATAGAGCTATATAGGTTAGCCCATGCTGTCTAATGCCTGTGGGATCAAAAGCCAAGGCCTCCATTGTTAATCCTTGGGATCGATGTATGGTTCGTGCACATGCTACTCGTATTGGGAATTGTTTTCTAATTGTAATTTGCTTGTTTGTTGTTATTTTTTGGATTGGCCTAGCAATGCGTTGTATAGGCACCCAGTCTTTGTCAATGATAGTAGAATAGCATTGTGCTAGTTTTGTGCGTTGATAATGTCCGATTGATGGGTCATTAAATTTAATCCAGACAATTTCAATATTGTTTTGTGTTGTATATGCTTTAAAAATTCCATCTGAACCGTTGACGAGGCCATCTTGAACACTGTAATTTCTTGCATAAAGTTCAACAAGAATGTTTGGTTTTAAGCATATTTGTGATGGAAGTGTTGTTGTGTGACTGTATACTCGTATTGCATTAAGGTCCTCCTCAAGTTCATCTATTGCATCTAGCACTATCATTTGGGTTGGAATGATTGATAGCATTTTGTTTTTATGTGCTTGAACATCAATTCTCCTATAGAAAAGGTGCAGAAGCAATGGATCAAATGGTACAGGACGAAAGCAAATTTTGTTGAGATAGTCTATGTCATGAGTTGTCTGAATGCCTACTCGTAGTCTATTAAGGATTGAAATAAATATTTCATCTTTTTGTCTCATTGTAGTCACCAATGAATAACATTTTATATGGTCTTTCCAGAAACTATAAGGCATTAATTCAATTGGAGGAGGCCTATTTTCAAAAACCACAGAGTCAAGGATAGGTTGTGCCTAGTAAAGGTCACCACAAAATATTGTATCAAGGTTTCCAAAGTATGTTGTAGGCATTTGCATTATGTCTCGTAGTCTTCTATCAATATACCGTAGGAATGTTGAGCCAACCAATGATATCTCATCTATGAGAAGTATGCACAATTGATCATAGTGCTTTGACATAGTGTCAAGCACTTCAGTGTTCAGTGGCAAGAATTCTTGTGTTAAAAGGTATGTGAAATGTTGAATGTAATGTGAATCCCCCTATGTTGTATGTTGCTTTACCTGTATATGCAGTTAATAAGCCCTTGGGTTTGTCTGGATTATTGTCAACAGAATTGCTATACATGCGAATGAGAGCTTGGTAGATGGCCTTTGCTATAAAAGTCTTTCCTGTTCCAGCTCCCCCAGTCAAAAACAAGTGCAATGGCTTTTGTGTATTTTTCATCTTTTTTATGAGAACATCTTTAACAATTGCATGTTGTTCTTTATTTAACATTTGTCTTAACTTGTAGTATTCATTGTTATCTATAATCTGTGGGTGCTTTGCAATTTCAAATCCATCAGAATGCATGGTATTTGGGTTAGAACGACCTATGTTTGGAAGGTCTGTTTGTATGTCATATAGTTCTTTCTGGTGAAGCTTTGCTTGCATTGCTAGGTCAATGAGCTTTTCATCTTCAACAGATTGAAGATCATTTATAGCTTTGTCAATGTCACCCCATGCAGAGTTTTTGCTGTGAATGAACTTTGCACTATTTGTTTGAATGGTTTCTCCATGGTACATGTATGCATGTTCCCAAGAGTCAAAGTTTTGTTTGAGTGTATGCTCATTAATGGTAAATGGAACATAGAGAACCAATTGCTCTCTATAATGATTCTCTATATCAAAGTGTTTGTTGAAATTGATAAACCGAACCACATTTGGTTTGGCCTTTGGTTCAATTGTAGCACCGTATTTGTCATATCTTGAAACAAATTATGCAAGACATATGTTCACCATTGTTTCAGGACGTTTTAAATAGTAGTCTATAATAGATTTCGCAAGAACGTTTTCTGATTCGTCTGGCTCATTGCTCAATTGTTTAACAGATTTTAGTATAAATGTGCGATCATTGTCAGATCGTGTATCAATGAATATACATTTTCTTGAACTATAGTTTAATGGCAGTGACAAAACAATATGTGCAGCTTGTTGTGATGACATTTGTTGCAAGTTAAGCATGGCATTTCCAAGTTTACTCACCATTCGTATTGCATCAATATTGTCTTGCTTGTGGTCTGTTCGTATTCTTTTGAACGCATATGTCATTGACTTGTCTACTTTTGCAATATATGAGCTATAATACATTGCAGCAACATATGCATTGAGGACAAACTATGCATCTGTATTAGCCTTCCAAAGATCTGGAATTTTCCTTGAAAAACTATTGTTCCATATTTGTGATGGTTTTCTTTGTAAAAAAATGTGGGCCTATTTAATGTTGAGCTCAAAGCTTCAATGTATTCATTGTCAGTTAAGTTTATTTCTTTCAAGAACATTTGAAAAGTGAATGTTTTGTCATAGTTTTCTTTTTGGAGTTTTGCAAAGATGTCAGTGGCATTTGCAGTTATCGCTTCAGTCTTTTGGAGTATTGGTAAAAGTATAGTTGACTTTTGCATTGGTGGAAAAGGAAAATTGTATCTACAAAGTCGTTTTCTTGATCTCTTGCATTTCTTTGTATGATGATGTTTGTGTAGCATTGCTAAAGCAGGTTCCAAATTTTCGGTGTCACAAGTAATATACTTATCAACAAAAGCTATGATGTCCGCATTGTTATCTTCTGTGTAGATTGGTGCATTTTTAACCCATATGAGGAAATGATCATGTTCATTTCCTCGGTTTTGGAACTCAGTGACTGAGAAGTAATCAATGACATTTCCAAAGAAAGAGTCATCTGTAAGTATCAATTTTTTTTTTCATTTATTCTATGTTTATAGTAACGTGCACAAGTGATAGGGTCTTTCTTGATTAGTTCAAATTTGTCAATGTGTGTTGGGCCATTAGATTCTTGACGGTTTTGTGCTGATTGGTGTAGATTGTGCAGCTCTTGTAATGTTTGAATTAGTGGATCCCAATTTTGCTCAGCACTAGTGAAAGTGATGAAAAATGTCGGCGGTCCTAGTTGTCGAATCATAGCAAATACATTTTTCTTAAGTTGTTGTGAATAGTCTGGAGAGATTCTTATTCTTTTGAAATCAACATATCCAATATCTGATTTAAGAATTTTTTCTAGATTTGGTTTGTGTTTAACGTCTTTTGCAAATAGCTTTCATCCTTTTAACTGGCCTTTTTGGATTCTTATTGTCATTGTAGATAGTACTTGTTGTATTAGCACCTTAATAGCTTTTAAAAAAATGTTTGTTGTATGATATGCAAATTGTCTTTGTGACTGTAAGAGCTCCCAGCGTATTATTTTCTGATATGTAAAGTTTTTTACAATGTCATCATCACGTGGTTTGCCAAAGAATAAAGTTGGGAAATTCATTTCTTCAGCATACATGTCCTTAAATATTCCAATTAGATACTTGTCCTCTATAGGTGCAATTTCAATAGTCTTGTCTTCCATGTTATGGATACTTCTAGACTCAGTAAATCCATGTATCAATGTTTCTGATGGGTTTTCATTTTCCATTTCACTATCTGATTCTATGTCACTTGTATTTTGCGGACTATTGTCTTCGTTTTCTTGAGTGCATTGCAAAAATTCTTGCCAATCTTGGTTTATGTGAACTTTGTGCATTTTGTATAATGGTGTCCTTGTTAATTCAGTCAAAGCTTGCATGATGACATTTGGGTGCACCATGCCTTTTTGAAATGCATTTTTGTATTTTAAGCGTCTTTTCAATGAAACAGCAATTGTTTGTGTGTTGTTAATTGATTGTGGTAATGCTCTTTGTACAATGTTCGTGTTAACAGGAACATTTATAATAGAACCTATTAGGCCTATTTGAGACCTTTTGAACCCTAGTTCCCAAATCTGTGCAAATGCAATTCTAAGTGAGACAAGTCGTTCTTCTAGCTGAGTTAAATTTTGCACATAGCACAATGGTCTATTAGTTCTTATTTTCTGTGGGGTAGCATACTTTGGAATAGTGGACTGTTTTAATGCAAAGTAGCATACATGGCATATGAAATCTGTGAATGGTAAGGAATCTGATTGTAGTAGCTTATAGTATAGTTCTTTTTGTTTTTCTTTGAATGTCCTGATGTCCTTGTTGAAACAGAGCACTTGGCAAATTGCACATGGGTATTTTGGTGTATCTTGTATTGCTATTTTATAAATTTCTATTGGTGACAATGTTTTTGTTTTCTTTGGACTGGTAGGTATACTTTCTTTTTGTTTTTCTTTTCTAATCAAGTTCTTCAGGTGATTAAGTCTTATTGTTGATTTATGTTTAAAATTGTTTGTTGTGACAAATGGTATCAAATTCTTCTTGTTTTTTGGAAAAGCATGTGTCTTGTTCAAGTAAGTAATTTTGTATTGTGGACGACTTCTGATCAACTTTTTAAGTTGGAGTAAGCTTGTTGAGCATTGGCGAGTTAGATTTTGGGCTTTGATTCTTAGAAGCGGCTCAAAATGTCCAACCAAAGGGTTTGTATCATGGAATAGTATAGAGACTGATTCTGTATATCTAGAATCATTGAAATCTAAGTACTTTCTTGATGTTGTCAATGACTAGAGGCTTATTTGTATTTTCAACCATTTGGATATCCAGTGAATGCAGAACAAGTCACCCCACAATCCACATTCACTATGGTCTATGCATGGTCTTGCAGACAATCACATTTTGCGGAAGTATGTTTCTTGGTCATGTACTTTGTGCAATGTATATAAAGTATTAGGATTTAGTTCATTGTTATATGATTTAATTTCTTCTTTGTCCTTATTTTGAAGACAAGTTAGGAAATGATCTATAGCTCCATTTCGTAATTGAGTTGAGGTGTATTGATTGTTAAGTAGTACTTGAAGCGAGTCAAAAAAACAATCGCCAACATTGTATGGAAATGTGCTTAATCTACAAAGGCCTTCAGCCCTAAGGGCATTGTCAATGTTTGATATCCGAGGGTACTTAGTGCATAGTTTTTTAATTTCATGAGAACCTATGGGCTGTTTTGAAATTACGTTTTGTGTTTCAATGTTTAACAATGGTTCGAAGTGTCCACTTAAAGAATTGATGTCATGAAATAGTATAGAGACTGATTCTGTGTAGTCAGAAGTATTGAACTGTAAGTACCTTCTTGCTGTTGTTCTTGACCAAAGGCATATTTGTATATTCAACCATTTGGATATCCAGTGAATGTAGAATAAGTCACCCCACAATCCACTTTCAGAGCAATCTGCCTGTGGCTTTGCAGATAATCGCATTCTACAAAAATATGCTTGCGGATCATGTACTTTGTGCAATGTATATAGAGTATCAGGATCTAGCTCATAGTTGTATGATTTTATTGCTTCTTTGTCCTTGTTTTGAAGGCAAATCAAGAAGTAATCTATAGCTTCGTTTTGTAGTTGAATTGATGTGTAGTGATTGTTAAGCAGTAGCTGTAATGAGTCAAACAAACAATCGCCAACATTATATGCAAAAGTACTTAATTTGTAAAGCCCTTCGCTCTTAAGCGCGTAGTCAATATTTGATATTTGGGGGCGCTTTGTCAATTCATAGGTGTCAACATCTATCATTTTCTTTGTTTCTTTTGTATCCTAATGTGTTTGAGAATAGCAAATGTTATGTATGAATAGTATCAAACGCTATCATCTAGATTACAAAATCTATAGTTTTATCCTATGTTGCCTATGTGCTTTTACTCAATAGCATTGTATAGTATTAATCATGTTGTCGAGCATCTTGGAAGATAATAATCTCTATATATGTTGGAAAATGGATCTTGAGTAGTAGCAGAAACCTACGTGACATATTATACAGCAAACAATTTTTTAGAAGCACAAGGGAAAAATAGTATTAATTCTTCAACCTGACCTTGTCATCCACTGTCCCCCACCAGGATTGTATGTACTTATTCCTGTTACATTGACAAATTGGATAAATGAGTACAATGCATGATGTATACTTTCAATGCCACAAACACAAAACAATATTTTCAGGTGGCTTTGTTTACATGCAAGAAATGGTGGATAAGAATCTTTTTTGCTCACATTGTCAATCTGAGGCTATGGTCTTCAAATGTTTTGTGTACTTGGATTCCTTTGTTTCTATGTACTTCTAAGTGACTGATTTTCTCAAAGAGAAAATGATTTTAAAAGCTATTCACATAAACATGAATTAAGTGGCATGTAGGGAATAGTTTCATAAATCATTTCTGTTTTTAAAAAATCAGGGAAATGCAAAGACATTGATTGATCAAAGAAGATCTATGGCTTTTCTTATTTGTGGCAATAGCTTTTAAAATCATTTGAGTTTTAAAAATTTGAGGAAAATGCAAAGGCATAGATCCATTGAGAAAAAGCGAAGGCATAGATCGATTAAATTAAAAAAAAAGAGATTAAAACTCACAGGTGCAGGCACATAGTGCATAAATGCAAAGTAAAAGCATTAAATTGCATGTGGCTGGATGAGAAACTGCTGGAATGGCTTGGTGGACATGTATATCCAGGCTGCTTTGTTCATTTGTTATAGGCTTAAGTCACTTGTTAAGCATGACTATTACTTTGTAGAAATTGTTTTTCTATTCTACAAGTCTTTGTTCTAGAAGAGTTTACAGTGATTGAGCAGACTTTGTTATAGTTACAGTGTCCAGAACCAGAAACGAGTTACTTGAGACAATAAATAGTTTCTTTTGTCAGTTTTCTCTTACTGTAGAGGTTTATAGCAGACAGTGAAATTGGCAATGTGAGCAAAAAAAAATTGTGGTTAATGTCATTTTGCATGTAAACAAGACCATGGAAAAATATTGCGTCATGTCTATGAGTAACGTAGTACATCATTCATTGTACTCATGTGCCATGTCAGCTTTTGAAATTAACTCTGTGGTCTTTTTTTGCAACACAGGAAGATTAAACATACGTTCACTTGCACAGTGCATAGCAACTTGCCACAGATATAAGTAGTCTTATGAACAAAATTGCCTTAAATGCATATAGGTAAAAACCAGTTAACATAAAACAAAGACTTATGACTTCATAGGCTATTTGAAACTGCAAACAGGGTTTAAAAATTGCATTCTAGCAGTTCATTCTATTCTATGGATATTGTATAGAGGAAGTATAACTAGTTAACACATAAGCAAAACTTGTTCTATTTTTCGAAGAAAAATTACTATTGCAATTGTGGAAAATGCATTTTCCTATTTCTATATGTGCAAGCAGCCTTTTAAATCATTTGTGTTCAAAGAAATGAGGAATACAAGATGACAAAATGAAAACATGAAAAAGAACTTTATGCAGTCATTATATTGAAGAATTTCAATTGCATTTCAAGAAAAGCAGAAAGACAATTTGGAAAGCTAACCTTGCAATATGCTATTGAATGATCAAGTATACTTGCAGCAATGTACAAATTCTGGCTGTTATTATAGGCACAAGTAATTTTTCCTAGTACAATGACAAAATTGAGAAGTGAGCAAACTGTAAAAACATATACTATTTCATCTACAACCATGGGAAATCTTCCTAGAAGCGCATATTTGGAAAACTCTGCATTGTTTTTTTTTTTTTTTAAAAGGAGAAGGTTAATATGCTAACCTCACATTGCAGTTTGTGCGTGATTGTTTAAATACAATTGAAAGCATCGATCCCTATTACAAGGACAATTTAGACAAATGAGTACAGTGAGTGACATATACTATGTTATTCATAAAAACAAAACATAATTCTCATGTAGATTCATTTCGACGAGAAAGAACCTAAGTAAGAACTTTTGTTTCTTATAATGCAAATTGCATTTTATAATTTTAAAATACTTATTGTTATTTGTGTACCCTATAATATAGATTTTTTTTTGCATTTGCATGCATTAGTGTAATTTTGTTATTGCAATGGTGGCATAAGCTCTTTAAGAGCAATCAATGGAATAGATGCCATATTTTCTTAAGCGTCTGAAGAAGTGTAAATAGGCCATGGCAACCTATCAATACTAAGCCAAAAAACAACACAGACCTATGCTACCACTGTTAAGTTCTGATAAAAACAATTTCTAGCTACTATTTAATGCTAGACCAGCTATCACTTAATAGTCAAAGCCAGATAAATATTGATTTTCTAACTAAATGGGGTCATTTCATTTCCATTTGCATAAGTTTATTTTGTGCCATTATGTAGCACTTACTATTACTTGTGCAATCAAGCCACATGGAAGTAGAATTCATAACTCATGGCATTTAGATGCACTCAAGGAGAAATACAGACCAAGGTTGTTGGCATCCTGATAAGAAAGATGATGACATACATCCAATTAATGTATGCCACAACATCTTATTCAATGAAGATGATTTGGATAGGGACGTTACAAATGAGAATCCTTATTGGTGTGTGATTAATCCTCTTTTTCAAGACTTCTCAAGGAAATTGCATGCGAATACTATCAGTGAATAGGTGAAATCAGGTTTATTAATTGACTTTTATTGATGGGTCAAATGTGCACAAGAATAGTTATAATTAGTTTGGAAAAAATCCTCTTTCCTTTATGCTTTAATGACAACAAGAAAGTTGAAAGCAATTGTGGAGTTTAGGCTTATATCTGTAAATTGCATTTGCCTGACAGCCTGCAAAGCCTTCTCAACACATTGTCCACATATTGTTCAAAAGGTCCCATTATGGCACATGCTAACAGCACAGTGGCTCTAAAGTTTGCACTATGGAACTATGATGCAGTAATTGAAGATATGTAATCTTTAGAGGACTCATAAGCACCAAGTTATCATTAAGCTTCCATATTGTACATTGGAGAAAAGACAATTGTTCATCCAAGGAACTAGTCTATGAAGATTAGCGTAGGCTGAGCACTGTGAAACCCAATCTACCTATGGACTCTTAAATAAAAGAAAAACTGATGAAAATAACTATTTATTGCCTGAAGTAACTTGTCTACAAGTGTCCTTTTTGGAACTATGACAACCTTTTCCCTTTCACTATAAACTCTCTCCTAGAGAAGACATATAGACACACACACATATATATACATATGTATATATATGTACAGATACATCCATGTAGACACACATAAATGCATGTATGGACGTAAACATATATGCATCCATGCATATACACATAGATGCATCTATACACACATACATATATGCATAAATACACACATGCATAGATATATCCAGAGACATATGCATACATGCATATATGCATCTACAAATGTTTACATAGGTAAATGCATATGTACATAGAGAAATGCATACATACATACATGCACCGACACATCACGCACAAAGTGATAGTAATAGTCCAACTAAAGCACTATGAAACACAGCTTCATTATGCACTTAAAATAAGAAACTATGGAAAATAACAAATTATCACCTCAAGTTACTTGTTTCTAGGTCTGGACTCTGTAACTATAACATCTCCTGCTCATTGGCTACAAACTCTTCCTCAGAACATGCACTTACAGAACACAAAAACAACACATGCAAAGTAATAGAGATGCATAGCAAGTGACTTAACTCTATATTAAATGACCAAAGTACCTTGGCCACGTGTGGCCATGAAGCCATTCCAGCGCATTCACCTCGAGCCAGATGCCATTCAATGCATTTAATTTGTATTCATGTAGTACGTACGTCTACTCACCAGTTTTATAAACTATTCCTTTGCTTAAATTTATTTAATCAATTTATGCACTCGCATTTTCCTGATATTTTAATGCATTTAATCTGCATTCATGGATTGCGTACCTCTAGCCACCAGTTTTCAAACTATGCCTTTGCTTAAATTTATTTAATCAATCCAT
>VDFB02295673.1:0-63060 GCA_007258455.2 Sequoia sempervirens
AAGATATCTCCCGCAGTTACAACACTAACAAAGGAATGTTTGAATGCTTTGGCAGCGACATAGGGGTCAAACAAGGCTGCCCCTTATCCCCCACTCTCTTTGGGTTATACATTGACAAACTAGAAGACTGGTTAAGCAAAACCAGTGGGGGGGGTATCCAGCTAGCTGGTTATGTGGTGAAATTGTTGTATGTTGATGATCTTATCCTAATCTCAAAAACTGCCCATGGTTTGAAATAGCTTTTGAAGGCCTTGGATCTCTTTTGTTCGAATGTTGAGATTTTTTCCCTAAGGAAGAAAATAAAACAAGATAACTTTCATTTTTAAGGTAATCCTTTGGAAATAGTCAAAGAATACAAATACCTTGGGATTGACTTTCACTATAAGCTCAGTTGGGAGACTGCTAGAACTAAAAGGATACAAGGGGGTTGGAAGGCTTCTTTCTTACTCCAAAACAGGTGCAGGAAGGCTGAGCTTTGGGATTGAAAAACCAAGAAGACTCTCTTTGGTTTGTTGGTCACACCGGTGGTTCTCTATGGCTGCGAGGTGTGGGGAAGTAGCATGTCAAATCATAGTTGGAGACAGCTTGAAAGAATCCAAAAGCATCTAATCACTTGCAACTTCAAAGTCAAAACTACTATCCCTTATGATATTCTCTTGGCTGAATTGAGAACTTTACCATTGGAGGCTTTGGCTATAAGTCGGTTGCTAAGCTATCTAAAGAAGGTGGAAAACATGGATAATCACCGTTGGCCCAAAATTGTAGTGGAAGAGGTTTTAGACCGGAGGAAGAAAACTTGGATGAAGCAAAATAACAAATGGCTAAGCAAATGGAACATTAGCTTGCACGAGTGCCCTAACACTAATGAAGAAATAAAAAAGTATGTTGCAAATAAATTCAAGACTGCCATTTGGACAAAGTCGATTGGGCGAAAGAAAACTCACTATGTCAAAGAGTTCAACCCAACTTGGGAGCACAATGAAAAAGCCTACTTAGGAGCAGCTATTAAAGGTAAAGCAAGGATGTTAATTGCTCAGCTGAGGACCGGTTCGCACCATCTCAGATGTGAGACCGGAAGGTGGACGATATCTAAGGAAGCGTGGGAGGATAGAATTTGCACTTTTTGTAATGAAGGGGTGGTGGAGACGGAATGGCACTTTATCATGGAATGTGCTGCTTATGGAGACATCCACACCCAGTATGAGAGCAACTTAAAGGCTGACAATTTGCACGAGTTATTTGAGGAGGAGAAGATTAGCAAGACTGCTAGTTTTTTGGTCAAAATTCATAATAGAAGATCCTACATTGAAAAGAGTTTGAAGATTCCTTAGCCTTTTAGTTCTCAGTCTCGTAGGCTACTTGGTCTCGTGGACGACATTAAAATCTCTCATTCATTCATTCATATATTTACAATCTAGATTTATTTAGCTTCACCCTTTTGCTTAGATATTCTAGTCTTTTCGTTCTTATTTACCCATTTATATTATTCATTCTAACGTGCATAAATATATACTTATGTATATATAGTTATACACTAATATTTTATGTATATATATGCTCAAATATCATTGCTCTGAATCTCTTTCACAAATTTATTTTTAGATATCATTTTGGTGTTCTATTCCTTTTGGGCTTGATATAACATTCTTTATCCATATCCATTTATCTTTATTCGGTTTAATTGTGTCGCTTGATTTTGGGTTACCATCTCTACTTTTAATTGCTTATATTTATTTTATATTACTCTAATCTTGCTCTTGCTTACATTGTATTCTTGAAACCACTTTCTCCTTTCGCTTGTTACATATTATTTACCTCACTCGTATGCTTTGTGTCATTCAATTTCATTCTTCTCTCGCTCCCATACCTTTTTATATATCTTTACTCCAATCCTTGCATTAGAGTAACACATTCTTCTCTTTCTCATTCCATTATTCAGCTCATTGGATGTTCTCAATTCTATTTACCCTTATTGAGTTATATAGTGTCTTATTCATTTATTCCTAGCATAGTGATCATTTTATTTATATTCATTTACATTTAATGGCATTTTGTCATTTCTCCTAGGTGTGCTTGCTTGCTTATCAATTGTTTTGGTTCTTTCTCTCCTCTGCTTTATGTTATTTGATTTTACCTTCTCACTTTCTCTTTTACGTGTGTTTTTCTTTCAGCTTTCTCCTTTCTTGATTTTTAAGCCTTTGCATGTTGGACTTTCATAAAAATGTATATATATACTTATTTTTTTATATTTATATATATAAATGTATAGATATGTATATAATACTATATATTTAAATGTGTGGATATAAACACACACGTGTGCATCTATACATTTAAATATATATACATATACACATTTGCACACTTATATTTCTACTTTTCTATATATCAATATATACTAAAAAATATATCCTTTTTATATTTTTTTACCTATCGTTAGGTTTACACTCTTATATAGAGTCCTTTACTCTTGTCAGCTCCCATATTCTTCCTTGATCTTATTTTCTTCATGTTATTTCATTATCTGGCTTGCTCCTTAGATATAGGTTTCTTACTCCTTAGATATAGGTTTCTTAAACTTTATTTCCATCCTTTACCTTGTTACATTTGCACGAATTTGCACTCATACACTTGGTCAAATTTTGTTGCCTTATTTCACTATCATCCTTTCATAATGTTGCTCTTTCATTAAATTATTCCACTCCCCTCACATCTAAATTTTTATAGTCATAAAAATTGGTTGGCCTTTCCCTTTTCCTTTCCCATTCTATTTTTCCTTCCCTTCATCTATTTAGCTAACTGGTTTGCTATTTATCTCTCATTTCTCTTCTCTTGTTGTCTCATCCTAATAATGAATCATGAAGTGTGATCCAAAAAAGTTGAAGAAAAAAGCTTACCTAGTCTAATCCAAAAAAATTCATGCTGTCCTTATGGACTGGAAATTTTATGCCTTTCATTAATTATTTTCTTTCTTGTTACATAAAATTTAAAACCTGCAATGATCCATAGTTTATCAACTTTATGCTTGTAGAAGTCAAGGACCCAAAAACATATGTTATCTGCTACTTAATTGCAAATTAAATGACAGTCAAAAGGTGAAGAAAATATGGAGAAAATGAAAGTGAACACCACATTTTACCCTAGAAACCCTCAGAAGAAAGAAAAAAACAGCTTTGGTAGTGGAAATTTGTAAAATCCCTTACCAATTTTCACCACATTTTTTTGCAGTTTCCACTAAGTTTGATTTCTGAGCATTTTTGTCGAACAATTGATATGCAAGTGAATATGTAGAGTTTTTGTTTGCTACTGTTTGGAAAGTTTTATTGGAAACATTTAGAGTATATTTCATCACCCCAAACTCCTTTAGCATTCAATTGATATTAAAACGTTACATCAAACAGTTGATATGCATTCCAGAAGTCTATAAATTAAGAAACTTTGAATATTACAATCTGCTGTTTAGATAAACAGAGTACAGAAAATAAATTATATTATTTCTTGGGAATACAAAGTCTGCGCCAGAAATAAGACAGGTCATACACTACTTCGATGACTTCAAATCTGCTAATATTTGTCTTGCAGCTCTCACGCCATACCCAGAAATGATAGCGCCCAGCAAAGAACCATCAAAACCTTCAATCTACTCCGACAATGCAATGCCTGGAAGATTTATGACAGCACCCAGCACAAAGGATAACTCACAAAAGGTCACGCCTAGCAAATCAACCAGCAATGGAAAATTACCACACCACTATTCTCAAAGTCTCACATCCAGCAATAAAGTGTCACGCCCAACAAAATGTAGTATCACACCCAACTCTATGGATGTAAAAAGCCAAAAATATTCAATTATGTTATCGCCCAGCTGAAAGAAATTCCAAAGCCCAGCACTGAGGACATTTTCATTCACTCTATATTCATTTTCCAGTGATGGCATCCATAAACTTCCTATAAACCCTTGCAAATAATAGATAAATTGTCTTGCTCGTAAGACATCACAATTTATAAACCTTCAATCGATTATTCCAACCGTGAAACCTGTATGATTCCACTTGCAACCAGCTAGGGAGGATATTTCACCATCGAAACTGATTTCCCTTAGGGTTTTCATCCTAGGGTTTTGCTCCAATACGAAGCTCCAAATCCACAATAGAAAAAAATAAAATAAGCATGAGCAAATGAGCTCTCAAATTCACTTTTATACTTTTTCTGCCGAACTTTCCAAAAGATACAATTTAAAATTCACTTTTTAATTAAAAGCTCCTTTTTTTCTCCAAAAGACCTTTATATCAAAATAATGTTAATATTTGATACGCAAAATCTCATTATTATGCGTTCATGATTTAAAAAATTTCATCCTCTTTCCAACAAGCTATTATACTAAGGTGCCCATTAAATTATTTTAATAAAATTAAGCAACCTTAGTAAAATAATTAAATTAAAACCAATAATACACCCAAGTTGCATAAACCATTGAAAAGCATCTGAATCGAAATCTAACTACACTAGAATCATATCGACAATGAATAATGAAAATTGGGCCCAACCAGGTGACTTACTATAAATAGATGCTCTCTCCAAGAATCTTGAAGAACCCACCAAAAGTCAGAATTCAGTTCAGAAAGTGGCATAGTAGTCCTCTGGACCAACTAAGATTATTGCCAACTTCAAACATCCTCGCAAACAAGGTTGACGGTCATCGAGAAAGCCGAAGCCAACTACAATGCTGAAGTGACCAAAAATGGGGACACTATAGAATTGCACTACTACCGTAATGCATTATAAAATTGGAAAGTACAAGGAATTATGCTAAATGATAGGGATGCAATATGCTACTTGCTCCATTCAATAAACACTATGGCTAGTAATGCAACCTATGAAGCCAATTTCACTAACTATGGGCACCCTAACTAAATCAAACAGGTTTGGGGTTGGGTTCCTACTTGACTCTACCCTCGATTCATCCAAGGCATAGCCCAAGCAGCACAAGATGCCACTCAAACATACCCAAGGGATGCCCAAGCTGCACAAGCCATGCCCTAGGAAAATCCAAGCCAGACCTGGGCAAACCCAACAAGGTCCTGCAGGAAAGAAAAATAATAATTTTTTATATACTTTTTTAATTGAAAACTACCCTAGAAGCAAGATTTTAAACCCTAATTCAGCTTAAAGTGCCTCAAAAGCTTTTATTTCATATTCACAAAAACATATTCTATCATTCCAGCTTACCATTTTTCGTTCTTCAAGCTTGCTGATTTTCTTCAGTGGTGGAAAGATTGTGAAGGCATAAACTCTATTTGCTAAGTGCTACATGGAACAACTACCTTGCATCAAGGAGATTTATCAATCAAAGGAAAGTTTATTTTGAGTTTTTTTTTAAGTTTTTTCAGATTTTTCTCAGATTATTTCCAAGCTTTCTAGTTGTTTTTTTTAATATTTTGAATGCTTCCTTTTTTTCCATTTTTTGTTCTTTTAAACATATTTTTAAAGTTGTATACATGATGTCCTCTTGGAGTTTCAAAACTGTTTTTTTGTTTCTGTTTCATATTCTGATTTTTTTTGTTTTGGTGCCAGAAATGGTGCCGAAAATTGAAGAAATTGCAAAAACACAATAATGGAAAGGAAATTGCATAGATGAAAGAGAACACAGTAATCTTTATTGATTTGAAACACAATCAAAACATACCCATTTGTTGGAAGTGAAAGTTGCAAGTCTGATTTTCTTTGACCAGCAATCTGATTGGTCAAACAAACCCTAGGACACCATGCTTCAACCTGCTCATTATTCATCTTGAAATCAATACTGATCTGCTGATTGGTCTTAGACACTTCCAAACTGTGGGTTTGTTGCCCTCAAATCCAATCGATCTGCTCCTAAACCCTCACGTCTTTCCTTTGCTGTATGGCCTGCTTCCTATGCTCACACGTGCAACCTAAAAATGGTGATTTTTGCTGTTTGAAACCCTTTCACCAACATAAGACTAGACGGCCTGTTAATGGAGGCAAATTTGATCATGTACGGCCTTGAAATGATGGTTTTCTATGATGCCAGGCAAGAGTGCAAAGAAGATTAATTCCCACGTGCCAAATCTGAAAGCTATGATCTGCAATTTATTAACTCAAACCCTTATTTCTACACTGCTAATGGAATCACTGAAAATGCTGATTAAAACTTCTAAAATCTGTGAGATGCTCTGATAATGCCCTCTGATTGAGACCATTCAATGTAGAATCCTTGGACGATCTTTCACAACTGTAGATCTTGTCCTAATTGAGGGTTTTCATCCTCTGACCAGCTTGAAATTTCATACGTGCAAACCTGTTGCTGAACTCTCATAATTGTGAATGATAAACTTGGATAGTGAAAATGATCTCCTTTTTCCCTTTTAACCTTCTCCAAAACCCTACACCCAACTCCATGCAATTACTTTTTGAAATATTAAAATATTTCTCCTCTTCAAAAAGGGACACCACGTTGGTCTTTAAGTCATTTAATCATTTTCACTTTTGGAATATGTGCCTCTCAATAAAGTATTAATAAAGTAACTTAAAAATATAACATTTTAAATAAAGTTACTTTATCACCCCCTTATAACGCCATAGTATAAAGTAGCTCATTAAAGTTACTTTATAACATTAAGTTATAAAGTCACTTTAATAATATAACATTATTAAAGTATTTTGACTTTAATAACTTAATTAAAAGACAACTCTCATTAATAACCAAGTAACAGACTCCTGAGAGTGCCTCCAACACAACTTCCAACTATAGACATGAAACCACTAAACTGGTACAACTTGTTATAAATAGCAAGTAGAAATGATAAGCCCTAAACCGCCTTGTAAGGCCAACCAATCAATTGGATCATTGGGCTGAGTATGCAGAGACGAAAACACGAGCCTGTTGAAGACCCTGAATCCCCTTCGAAGGGTCCCCTAAACATCTCGTTAGCCTACGGGAACTATAGAAATAGGCTAACCCTAACTCCCCAAACTACTAGCTAGATGTTGGTGTTTCAATTCGCACCTCTGGAGTGCGTATTGGAAATGAACAGCTATGCACAAATTAACTGCTCTTCAAATTTGGAGGGAAAGCTCCCTCTACTGATTATGCTTTTTAAAAGAAACAACTAAACTAATGGCCGATCTTTTTGTTCTCAGCTTGAGAGCACAAGGTCTATAAAACTCTTCGTGTTGTAGCTAAGATTTTCTTTGGTTTCATAAATCCAACTACAACTAAGCCTACGCTAAAACGCTTCTAATTTCTCAAGTAAATTCAGAGCAAGAGAAACTAGAAGTAAACAAGTATGATCTTCTAACACAAAAGCTCAAATAAACTTGCATCCGACGTTCACTCGAAGACTCGTACTTTCAGTTGTAAGCTGAAATAAAAATTATGGAAGCCAATTACTGAAAGAAATGACACATTGGATCAAAGCACAAAGGCGTGAGATTTATTTCCTCAAAGCTTTCTTGAACAACAATAGCACATCTAGGACAGCAAATTATATGGTGAAACAAACATATAATAGACGATCAAACCAACTTTATAACATGACATTAAACAATAAACTGAACAATGATTTGCAGCCACAAGTAAGCATACAATCTTGTTCTTACACAATGTGAAACAACATTGAATAGCAATATTGCGGGCAAAATGGCGCAGCAATTTGTTATCACAAGTAAAAGTTAAACAATAATGAGCAAGGTTGCTCTTATTTATAGAAGTTCAAAGGAGTAGGAAACCCTAAAATCTCCTTGAGTTGACATTTAGTCTTGCCAACATGCAAGATTTATTCCTATATCTAAATGCAGGTAACTTAACAATTAACTAGAAAAACTACTTCAGTTAGCTGATTCTAAACTAAACTAGAACTCCATATGTACATGGGACAGCGAGTTAACTCAGAAAGAGGCATCAACTTAACTATTGTGTCTAATGTCTATTTGGAAAAGGTGGGACGTCCTGACTAGTAGTTCATTGGTCGTAATCGTGAGCAATCAACTACTCCAAGATCTGGAGGTCGTCACATGCCTCAACTGTTAGTTTACCGCTTGATGGCAACTTGCGCAATCCTAGAAATATCTGCACACTTCAACTGGCAGTTCACTAGTTGGTAACTTTGGTGGCTCTATAACTCGAGTGATGACCTTTATTTCTTCTGCAGCTTGACGCTTTTCACGCTTTTCGCGAAGCTTGGCTGTAAACACTCTAGTTGCTTATGAACTCGTTGCACATCCAGAGTTCCAACAGTATTCAACCCTCTAAACTGGCCTTGAAAGGCTATCAGCTATACGAGGGATAAAATTGTGTGGACTTTGAGTATCTACGCCAGTCAATTTTGTCCAAATCAACCACCGGTTGTGTTTGATGTAAACCGGTGTCATCCGTTCCCAGAAAATCATGGAGTAAGACCGTTTTAGTCTTGTATTCTACCTGAGAGAATTGCATTCTGAAAAACTTGACTGTTGACTATAAACACGGATATGTTCTGACAACTTTTTCCAATGAGGCTAAAAATAGCTTCTCGAAGGGCAATTTTTACAAAAAGTTTTGAGACATGGGTTTTGTTGCCAATGTATTTCAAAGTTGACCCTGATCATCAGAAATTTGAAAAAGTGACTTTTCCTCGGCCATGCAACAACTTTTTAGAGACAGAAGCTGCAAGGGCTATTTTTCCCGAAAAATTCTTGCATATGGGTTTTGTAGGCGCCTACATGCTAACAAACCCAATTTGTCTGTTTTTTAAAATGATGACTTTTTTCATAAACCCTAAAAATTGGGGGCAGTAGGGCAATTTTCCCGGAAAATTCTAGCACGTGGGTTTTGTTGCCAATACTGTATTGAACATCCCAGATGGCCAAATCTGTGAAAAACTGTCATTTACTTGGACATGCAAGAGAAAAACTAAGACAAGGAGAGAAGAAATGTGAGGGGGAGAAGATAGAAGTTATAAACTACCTCCTTCAATCCTCAAGAAAAACGCCTCTGTATAAACCCAATCTAATGAATTCCTGGCAAGAAGAACGTATTGGAAAGATGAAGCATGGAAAAATATTCCTCTGTGAAATCTGAACCTTGAACTGCGAAGAACACTAAAAATGGCCTTCGTTTGATCCTTCAAAATGCGTTCGAGAGAAAATAGCTGATTTTAGCTTCACCCTGCAAGAAATAATGGAGAAATAACACCTATGCTTGAATAAATATCCATTTTGGAGGTCAGAGTGTCAATTAGGTGCGCCAACCCTAATTGAAGAGTCAATTTATGTGATTGTATTCGTTAACTGAAAGTTCTCTAATTTTAGGACGCCATATGCAAGAGGAAGCATGCAAAAATCGCAACTAAGAGTCAATTGGGCCCACTTTGACTTTTGGTGCCCAAGCTTCGAGGAGTTAGAAAACTTTCAAAGATTTTCAACTTTTCCTATGACGAACTACCTATGTTTGACCCTAAATTTTGGATGCCCAATTGATCTTGAAGCTTAGTTGATAGATTCATCGTGAAGTTGGATCAAGTTTGAAAAGATGTTGTTGGAAGTTAAAAACCTCATAAACGAGTTCTGATGGCTTGAAATTTTGGGAGCCTTTTGCTAAAAGGGTGCTTTTTTCACCAGACTTAGCCATTTTTTGGATGCTTTTCAGTCTCATCAATTTGACCCTCCAAGCTTCAATCTATAGCTGTAGTTGATTGATGAATTCTGCGAACATGCCAAGATATGGAACAAAAAACCAGTTCAATTTCGGAAAGAATGACTGGTATTACAACGTTTGAAATTTGATTTATGAGGGTCCAATTGCTAGGCACCCCTGGCCTACAGGGGCACTTTTGTGTCTCTAAGATACATTTTGCACTTTGTAACCTTTGACGAAATGCTCCGCTTTGACCCTCATTGCCGGGAGTTTGACTACAATGTTCATGTTGACAATCTTATCGCGGAAATAGATCAACTTTGAAAAGATGTTCCTAGGAGTTATGAAATCAAAATGTTGCATCCAAGGCCCCAAAAAGTTGGGCACCTTTTCCAAGAAGGCTGCATTTTCTTCAACACTTAGTCAAATTTTCATGTTTTTCAACTTGCTTTGACTCTAGCGTTTTATGCTTGATCTTCATTCATGGGCGTTTGATCTTCATTCATGGGCATTTGATAGGTCCCGACAGCTGACTGTTGGATTCATCGCGTAGCTGAAAGGATTTTGAGCAGATCTCTTGAAGAAGACAGTTGTTGAAAATCTCATCTGATTGACAAAAAGTCTCGGCGCCGTTGGCCTAAAGGGGTTCATTTGACCTTTTGACTTACATTTTATTCTTCATTTTACATTCTTGTTTGATCAACAACTATTGTCGTTTGATATGTCTCGTGGACTAGCAAACGAATTCGTTGCGGAGCTAGATTGAAGCCAAGAAGATCATCTGGAGACAACCATCACAAAAACTAACATCTGAATGGTCTTATTCTTGGGCGCCCCTAGGCTACAGGGGTGCATTTTCCGTAATAGACTGCCATTTTGGATTTTTGTTGCCTCTAGCATCTTCCGCCTTTGCCTTCGTTTGTCGCGGTTTGACAAATCTGATGGATTTGCTTAATGATTCGCCAAAAAGCTAACAGAATTCAGAAGAAGACAACTAGTTCTACAAGTGTTAATGACTGCATTTGTCATCTCAACTTCAAGGGCACCCCTGGCTAGCAGAGCGCTTTTGGCTCCAGAATTGATCATTTTCTGATGATTTTCGACTTCTTCACGCTTCGTGATTACCGTGTTGCTAGGCTACTCTAACTGCGTTGAAGCATTGCTGCTGCTAACGCGAGTACATTCACCATTGTGATTGCATTTACCATTTTTGTGTGCACAAACACTACAAAGTTGACTTGGGCATTGACTGCAAAGCCATCTCCCTTGTAGCAAGGCATAGTGTTTCCAGACTTAGAATATTTTTACATTTTTCACCTTTTGAAAATCCCCTCCATCGCGAAGCATCTTTTCGACCATCTTCCGCCATAGAACTTTTTCTGATGCGTTTGAGGCTTATATTTTGACACCTGGTACCTAGCCATCTACCATTGATGACCTTGGAGGTCCTAACTTTTCTCCTGAAAAAGTTCAGTAGACCCACCAGAGCTAAACTGACTTTTTCTTGATTATGACTTGACCAATGTGATCGTGAAGTGAAATAAGCCAATCAAAATTACTTTCAGTCAATTCTGGAAAGATCCTATTTTTTAAGGTTTTTTCCTAAAAACAAGGGCCTAAAACCCTAATTTTCAAAATTTGTCAGTATCCTCTAGACAGTAAACCCACAAAAAGCCCATGCTTCATTTGACCTAAACCTGACTTTTGACAACAATTTTACAAGATTTAGACCATTTTAATCAAAATGCTTTATTGAAGGAAAAAATTTATTTTGGGTACAACACTAGAAAGGGGTCATTACAGTCCGCCCTCCCCGAAATTGCTTGTCCTCAAGCAATCTCATCTCAAGATGCTGCAATATCTCCTCATTCTCCTAGGTTGCATCCTCAACCAGCAGGTCCTTCCACTTAACCAAGTATTCCCGAATGACTCTCCATCTCATATTGCGCTCTCTATGATAGCCTCGGGAATAAGAATCAATGTCCCCTCCTTATCTAGGGGTGGTAATGCTGTAGAAGGTGTCATATTATGCCCCAATGCCTTCTTGAGGCAAGATACATGAAACACGTTATGAACCCTACTCTCTGCCTGTAACTCTAGCTCGTAAGCCACCTCACCAATCTGCTTGGAAACTCAAAATGGTCCATAGTATCATGGATTGAGCTTCTCAAAGCCACTCTTCCTTAGAGTGGATTGCTTGTAAGGTTGCAGCATAAGATAGACCATATCACCCTCCTTGAAGGAACGCTCAATCCTGCACTGATCTGCATATTGCTTTTGTTGATTATGAGCCTTTTGTATATTCTCCTTCAGAGATCTCATGATGTCCTGGCTGTCCTGCAACAAATCCTTCGCACTAGGCACCCTACTATCTCAAAATAACAAATCCAAGAAATTAGGAGCGTCGTAACCATAGAGTGCCATGAACGGTGACATCTATACAGACATGTCGTATGTCGTATTATAACAATACTCACATAAATGCTGCCAATTGACCCATGCCTTCTGCTGCCCCACAATGTAGTTCCTCGGGTATCCCTCCACCCATTTATTAACTATTACGGTTTGTCCATCCGTCTGCGGGTGGGAGCTCGTGCTCGAAGTGAGTTTCGTGCCACTAAGTCTGAATAACTCCTGCCAAAAATGACTCATAAATGTGTTGCCTTGATCACTTACTATATTCTGAGGTAGCCCATGCAATCGGAATACCTCTCTAAAAAAAAATCAACAACCTGCATTGTTGTGAAAGTAGCTGAAATCGGGAAAAAGTTTGCAAGCTTTGTGAGTCTATCAACCACAACATAAATGCAATCCCTACTCTAGGTTTTGGGTAAACCCGTGATGAAATCCATGGATATGCATTCCCACTTCCGATTGGGAATGGGTAGGAGCTGTAATAAACCTACAGGGAAAGAGTGTTCATACTTGTTTTGTTGGCACGTAGGACACTCTCTCACATACCTGAGTACCTCTAATTTGAGCCCTTTCCAAGTAAACCGCTCCCTAATCTGCCTATAGGTTTTAAAATAACCTGGGTGACCTGCCATAGGGGCGTCATGAAAGGCTCTCATTATCCTCTTCTTCATAGAGGATCCCGGCACAAGAAAAATCCTCCCTTTGTAAATGATGAGGCCATTCACAAGGGTGTACCTATCATCTGCAACTGTACCATCAATGAGATCGGAAGCCCACTTATCCTTAGCATACTCAGCTGCAATCAAATCTCTCAAATCATCTATAACCTCACCTAGAGAGCACAAGTAAATGAAATATACCGAGCCAAATTTTTTTTGTTTTTCAATTGCAAGTTACAAACAATACGCAACCGTTAAGGTTAACTCTAAACCAAAACGATGCTGAAAGCAACTCTAACCAGAATGTACACCAGGATCCCGATGTGGGCAAGGTGTGAGCATTGGTTAGAGGATCTTAAAGAAAAGCTGATACAAAGAACTCTAACCAAGAATGCGCCAGAGAACGACGAGCATATGGTCAGAGGATCCCTACCAACTAATAAGCTGAAATAACTCGACGTCAAGAATGTGCTTTCCAATCCGAGATGGAATGGGAGCTACCATATGACGGAGATGCTAAGAATTACAATGCAATTAAGGAAAATAAGCAAGAATGCTGAAAGTAAACTCAACACCCAGAATGTGCTTTCGAACCCAGAGTGGGAATGGAGCTACCATAGGGCGGAGATATAAAGAATTACAAAGCACTTCAGAATGTAAAGTATTCGTTACAAAACATGATAAGCAAGATTAGAGAACGATGCTGACAATACTACTGTGCAGCTTACAATGTGAAAAGAATTCGCCTGCCAAGAGCATAGAGTTAGAACAATTCAACGAGCATCTAATAAGAGGATTCTCCTTGCTTAATGGAAATACCAAGACTGATTTCTTCACTCAAGAACCAGATTTAAGATTCTAATCTATACAGATCTGCACTTTTAAATGTAAAAAGCAGCATGCCTGTAACCCACTAAATTGCTCGTATATCACTCTAAACTGACCCAAAAGACTTCAAGTTTGATGCAATAGACCTACAAAATGATGGCGCCTAGTTTAGTAATAAGAAATGGCAGCTAAAAGTGGTCATTAATTACTGGCACGAATCCCAAGGCACTCCAGAAAGTACGTCCTTCAAGGAATGACGAATTTGCTTTATAAAATCATAAACTTCATATTAAAATCTGCAAATATTCATGAAGGTTCGCCTCCAACAGGAAAACACAATGAGACAATACCCAGAACGAGAATGTTTAAGATTTGAGACTTGTGAACAGAAACATACATTCAGCAGTCATGACCAGCAACTCTGGAATTGATAGAAATTGATATAACTCAACTACAAAAGATAGGAGACCAACTATAACTGAAAAGACAAATCAATAACACTCAAACCTCTCAACTAGTTGCTGTTTTTCAAGCAAGAAGAAGAGCCAAGCTAGGAGGCTTACATTCCTCGAAGCAATCCCAAAGCCAATCCGGCAGCATAACATTCCTGTAGACAAAAGATGATCCAAAAGAATAGAAGTAGCCTCCTTATATAGACCTTTGAGAAGATCTCTTGAAAACCCTAAGAAGTGCACCCCACCACAAGACACTTTTAGGTTTTCTGACTTTGTTTTATCTGCTCCCTCTAAATGGCGTCCCATTCCTCTAGAGATAAAAATCACTTTTAAAATAATATAACATCTCTCAAGGTTGGCGTCTAATTCCACTTGAGCAATTAACTTTAGGAAAAGTCCCAATATGTTCCTCATGAGAGAATAACCCTCAAAGTCCCCTTCTTTAAAATGACTTAAAGTCATATTGCTAGGACAAGGGATTATTTTATAAAATAAAACATTATTGACTTTAAATAACTTATTTCTCCAAAATGAACCCCTTAAGCCAAAAATCATGATCACCCAATGAACTGCAAGTGAAGGAAAGTTGACTGAGCTGGTGCTGACTAGACCCCTGCTAAATATAGAATTTACTAAAAATAGTAAATTCAAGAAGTTGCTAAGAATGCGATGCATGCGCCACCATTGCGAAGCTCTCTGAAAACCCAGAAAAAATCCGCAATCCAAAATCCCAAACTCCAACAAGCAGAACCCTGAATCTTCAAGAGAACCCACCAAACAGTCGGAAACCCTAATTCTGCCTCTGACTAGCCGACAGCACTCCGGGAATAGGCAATCAATCACTGAGAAGTGCAGTGCTAAAAATGGGGACATTACAGTAAAGCCTCCTAGAAAGGGCATCGACAACTACATTCTTCTTACCCTTGACATAGGCTATGTCAAAATCATATGCCTACAACTTGCTAACCCACTTTTGTTGCTGATCGTTGAGGTCACGTTGACTTGGAAAATGTTTCAGACTGTTATGATTTGTCTTAACTAAAAATTTGCTGCCCACCAAATACTGTTTGAATTTAGCCAAGGCATGCATGATGGCTAACTTTCCTTATCATAAATGTTGTAACCCCTCTCAGGACCCTGAAGTTTCCTGCTCTCAAAAGCGATTGGGTGTTTGACATGCATCAAGACAACACCAATGCCTTCTCTCGAGGCATCACACTGTAGCTCAAAGGGTCGTGTGAAATCCAGAATAACAAGTACCGGAAAAGAGCTCATCAACTATTTGAACTTCTTAAAACACTATTGTGCTTCTGGAGTCCAAACAAATGCCCCCTTCTTCATCAAGTCCATAAGTGGGGCTGCCTGCTGTGAAAAGCCCTTGACGAAGCGACAATAGAAACCACATAACCCAAAGAATCCCTTAAGCTGCATGAAATTCATGAGAGGCCAATCAGCTATAGCCTTCACCTTCTCAGGATCCATCTTGACTCCCTCGACACTGATGATATGCCCCAAGTACAACAACTCTCTCATGCCTAAGTCACATTTTGATTCCTTGGCGTATAGAGATTCACACTCCAATGTACCCAACACTGAATCCAAATGTGCTAAATGATCATCCAAAGTCTTGCTAAAGACTACTATATCATCGAAGAAGACGAGGACCGGCTTCCTCAGCTAATCCCTGAAGACCCTATTCATACAGGATTGAAAGGTCGTTGGAGCATTGGTTAGGGCGAAAGGCATAACCAGAAACTCATAGTGACCATAGTGGCAACAAAACGTTGTCTTCTCCACATCCTCCTCTCTAACCCGAATTTGGTGATAGCCGGACTGAAGATCTATCTTGGAAAAGAAACATGCTCCATGCAACTCATCGATCAACTCATCAATCCGCAGAATTGGGTACCTGTTCTTTATAGTCTTCTTATTCAATGCTCTGTAGTCGATACACATCCGCAAAGTGCCATCTTTTTTCTTCACCACGACAACGGAAGACACAAAGGGACTTTTACTTGGTTTGGTGTGACCCATCTCCAGGAGTTCCTTTGTCGTCTTCTCAATCCCATCCTTCATCCTCTTGGGATGCCTGTAGGGAGTGATAATGACCAGCTTAGCGCCGTCCTCAAGCTCTATAATGTGCTCAAACCCTCTATCGAGTGGTATCCCATGAGGTAAACTCTCAAACACCTTATTGTGTTTGTCTCTCAATGCATGTATGTCGGGTGCATACTCATGCTTCCGTTGCTCAACCTGTGATGGCAAGGTATAACACTCTGCAGCCCACTCAACTTGATCATGCCTGATCAATCTCTCCATTCTCCTGAGTTAGATAATTCTAAGACTCCAATCTGACATACCCCTCAATACATGCTTCCTGCCATGGACCTCAAATTTCATCTCCATAGCTCGCAAGTTGAGGGTACACCAATAGCATGAAGCCACTTCATGCCGAGTACCACATCCAACTCTCCCATGCTAACCACATAAAAATCTGCCTGGAATTTATAGTCGTTCAGCTACAATGTGAGATTTGGAATCATTTGGTTACATTTGAGTGTAAACCCATCAGCTACTCTCACATTGAATCCCTTGAACTCCTAGGCCTTGAGTCCACGCCTAGCAACCAAGCCCTCATCTATGAAATTGTGAGTAGCTCCTGTGCCAAGCAATGTAATCACATGCTGCCCACTCAAGACTCCTCTAATCCTGAAGGATCCTTCCCTCTGAATGCTCGAGAGTAGAGTTGTAGGTGGCACTTCTTCCCTTTATTTTTTCTGACCCTTCTGATGCATTGTCTTCAGCATTTTCTTCATGATCAGCTTGCTGGTTTGAATTTTCAGAATCTAATTTATCAGCATAAAAATACTCTATTTGATTTGCTTTACCCTAAGAAGAGCACTTATGACCCTGTTCCCAAGGCCCTTTGCATTTGAAGCATAGTTTTTGTCTTCTCAAGTCTTTGATGGTCTCATCAAAGAGTCTTTGAGGCGGCTTCCTCTGCTGATCAAAAAATTTATTTGGTTCCTTATCTTTAGAGAAGGGAAACGGTTTTGACAGAAACTTGCTTTTTGGGGCAGCAAGCTCCATATCTCGTGCCTTCTTCATAGCGCCCTGCAATGAAGGTGAATCAAAAGCCTTGATCCAACCACATAAGGGTTCTGAGAGACCCTCACTGAAAATTACCATTAATCTCCTCTCTAATATACTAGTAACCATCACTGATAACCATTGGAACTCTGAGATATAGGCCTCCAGTGACCCAACTTGCTTAAGTTGTGCAAGTTCTCGAAAGAAAACCTCTAGATCTCCCCTATCAAATCGTTTGATGAGTTTGTTAGTGAACTCATCGTAAGACATGATTGACCTATGTCCCAATGTCACTAATCCATGGTACCACCACTCGTGAACTATGCCATCTAGATGTAGCGTGGCAAACCTGATTGCCTCTTCCTCAGGCATGGGCCTCAAGGAAAGGAAGTTATCTAACTTTTGAACCCAGGCACGCGATGTACAACGATGGCCACGATCAAAATGCTCCAATGTAATTTTGCTCACTGCCTGCTGGAGATCCCCGGTACCCTATGGTGCTCTAGTCTCTAGCCTACCACCTGCCACTACCTTTTGTCTCCACTAGTTCAAGAACTAGTCAAATGTCAATATGTTCCTGATGTTGGGAGGAAGTGAAATATATTCTACATGGCTAGCCCTAACCTCATCGACCATGGTCATCAGCTGCTTAGGAGGCTGTTCTTGATGAACTTGAGCCTCAACCCTGTGTCTAAAGGTAGGCTGCAGGGGCCTAGATTTGGAGTTGAGTGAAATCCTTGGCCTGTCCTCAAGCTGTGTATTAGAACTACGAGGATTATCAGGACATACTATATGACCAGGAGTAGGAACTTGGTTCATCTTATGCAAGAATTTGGCCAACATATCCATCATAGTATCGAATTTTCGCTCTCTCCTGGCATCTGGGCTAATGGAACCATGTAAGAACCCTCCTGATCTCTGACTTCTAAATGATTTGCAATTGATGTTCTTTTTGTTGGGTTTTGAAAAATATTTGATTTTTTTTGTGTTTTCTCAATTATAATGCCAGGTAAAATAAAATGCATAGAGAAATGCAATTAAAGAAAGTATACATATAATGCTGGAAATTAAAAGCTTTATTTATATTGCATAACTCATTGAAGCTTTACAAGAAATGATACTCGGAATAAGCTTTAATTATTCAAATATCAGACTTTATTCTTTTGCAAACAATACATGCATACCCAAACTTCAAACAATGTTTATTTGTTGATTCTGAAATAAATGGCAGCAACTGGCAAACCCTAGTAGAGGTCAATCTGTTGCAAATACAGAGTGCTCCACCTAGTAAACGCAGCAAACTTACTTCAGTCCCTTAACCGCCCCCAATGTGACATTTTGCTGCTTCAATCTCAAGGCAATTTAGCCTAGAGTCAACACGTCCCAGCTTGAGACCCTTGTACAGCCTGCTACAGGTCTGTAATCAGCTTGTGCGGCCTGGCTATTGCTTCTAAACAGCCCAACAATAAATGATGTTCTAAGAATCCAACCTGCAATTACTATCTTTTGATTTTAATCCTCAAATCTGCTCAAAGCCTTGATGAGACTTCACCGATTTAGCTCTATTTTGGCCTCTGGATGAAGCCAAACCCCAAGCAATAATTCAGCTGATCTCTCACAGCCTCAAAATTGTACAAACACTGAAGAGTTTTCATTCTCCAATGCTGAAAATGGCAGAAACCCTAGCTGGCTCCTTCTCCACACAAGAACTCCAAAGAGACACAAGTTTATAATATTCAAACATAATGATATCCATTTGCTTTGATGCCTTTTTATAAACTCAAGAAGGAGGTCAACCTCATTAAGAGCATTTAATTTGCTTTTGAAGTCCACATTACGTTTTTAATAAAAAACTTTATTAAAAGACTCCAAACTTGGGCGCTCACTTTTATACAATAATAAACGTACTTTAAGTGATTTTAATTGAGGGTCATGGCCCCATCGAATATAAAGTACACTTATAACTTTATAATATAACTTTATTTTATTTAATTATCATTAAAGTAATCTTTAATGATAATAACTTATTAAATACTCAATATTTCGCCCATCCAACTGATTAAGAGGTCAACACTACATTTGAGACCTGACCAAGTGCTTTACTAAATATAGTAACCCTGACTCCCCTGAAGTGGTGACTTACTATAAATAGTAAGTATGTAGAACTGAGTCTAACGAAGGCCAAACCTGAACCCACACTGAGCTCTGAAAGAGAAAACACACTAATCACTGCCAAAAGGGACCTTCTAACCATCTGTGTTAGCCTACGAGGGCCAGGAATAGGCTAAACCATCAGAAAACAAGATCATGCTAAAAAGGGGACGTTACAAACTAGCATGCCCTTTGTCTCTCTCTGCCATTGCACCTACAACGCTTTCGCTATCACGGGATAGACTCCTTGGTATTTTTGGAGAATTATGAATTCAGAATACCTAAAACCCCTGAAATAGTTTCACCCTCTGGCAGCTACAGAGGTTGCCACGGTCGTGAACCCTGCTGATAAGTCTATTTTTTCTCACTCATGAATTAACTGCACAGGATGGCAGGATATTTTGTGCTCTGATACCACTATGATTTCCCCTTGGTGTTTCAAAACTGTTTTTTTGTTTCTGTTTTGTATTCTGATTTTTTCTAGTTTTGGCGCCGAAAATTGAAGAAATTGCAAAAACACAATAACAAAAAGGAAATTGCATAAATGAAAGAGAACCCAGTAATCTTTATTGATTCGAAACGCAATCGAAACATACCCATTTGCTGGAAGTGAAAGTTGCAGGTCCCATTTTCTTTGACCAGCAGTCTGATTGGTCAAACCCTAGGACGCCATGCTTCAACCTACTCATTATTCATCTTGAAATCAATGCTGATCTGCTGATTGGTCTTAGACGCCTCCAAACTAGGGTTTTGTTGCCCTCAAATCCAATTGATCTGCTCCTAAACCCTCACGTCTTTCCTCAGTTGTACGGCCTGCTTCCTATGCTCACACGTGCCAACTAAAAATGGTGATTTTTGTTGTTTGAAACCTTTTCACCAACATAAGACCGTACGGCCTGTTAATGGAGGAAAATTTGATCATGTACAGCCTACAAATGATGGTTTCTATGATGCCAAGCAAGAGTGCAAAGAAGATTAATTCCCACGTGCCAAATCTGAAAGCTTTGATCTGCAATTTATTAACTCAAACCCTTATTTCTAAACTGCTAATGGAAACACTGAAAAGGCTGATTAAAACTTCTAAAATCTGTGAGATGCTCTAATAATGCTTTCTAATTAAGACCATTCAATCTAGAATCCTTGGACAATCTTTCATGCCCATAGATCCTGTCCTAATCGAGGGTTTTCATCCTCTAATCAGCTTGAAACTTCATACCTGCAATCCTGTTGCTCAGCTCTCATAATTGTGAATAATAATTTGGATAGTGAAAATGATCTCCTTTTTCCCTTTTAACCTTCTCCAAAACCCTACACCCAACTCTATGCAATTACTTTTTGAAATATTAAAATATTTCTCCTCTTCAAAAAGGGACGCCGCATTTGGTCTTTAAGTCATTTAATCATTTTCACTTTTGGAATATGTGCCTCTCAATAAAGTATTAATAAAGCAACTTAAAAATATAACATTTTAAATAAAATTACTTTATCACCCCCTTATAACACCATATTATAAAGTAGCTCATTAAAGTTACTTTAAGTTATAAAGTCACTTTAATAATATAACATTATTAAAGTATTTTGACTTTAATAACTTAATTAAAAGACAATTCTCGTCAATAACTAGGTAACAGACTCCTGAAAGAGCCTCCGGCACAACTTCCAACTACAGACATGAAACCACTGAACTGGTACAAATTGCTATAAATAGCAAGTAGAAATCATAAGCCTTGAAATGCTTCGTAAGGCCAACCAACCAACTGGATCACTAGGCTGAGTATGCAGAGATGAAAACACAAGCCTAATGAAGACCCTGAATCCCCTCTGAAGGGTACCCTAAACATCTCGTTAGCTCTCATAATTGTGAATAATAATTTGGATAGTGAAAATGATCTCCTTTTTCCCTTTTAACCTTCTCCAAAACCCTACACCCAACTCTATGCAATTACTTCTTGAAATATTAAAATATTTCTCCTCTTCAAAAAGGGACGCCGCATTTGGCCTTTAAGTCATTTAATCATTTTCACTTTTGGAATATGTGCCTCTCAATAAAGTATTAATAAAGCAACTTAAAAATATAACATTTTAAATAAAATTACTTTATCACCCCCTTATAACACCATATTATAAAGTAGCTCATTAAAGTTACTTTAAGTTATAAAGTCACTTTAATAATATAACATTATTAAAGTATTTTGACTTTAATAACTTAATTAAAAGACAATTCTCGTCAATAACCAGGTAACAGACTCCTGAAAGAGCCTCCGGCACAACTTCCAACTACAGACATGAAACCACTAACCTAGTACAAATTGCTATAAATAGCAAGTAGAAATCATAAGCCTTGAAATGCTTCGTAAGGCCAACCAACCAACTGGATCACTAGGCTGAGTATGCAGAGACGAAAACACAAGCCTAATGAAGACCCTGAATCCCCTCTGAAGGGTACCCTAAACATCTCGTTAGCCTGTAGGAACTGTAGAAATAGGCTAACCCTAACTCCCCAAACCACTGGCTAGAAAGGGGACATTACAGTATAGTTGATTTTCTTATTCTTTTTTATCGTTTTCTAAGTTTTTTTAATTGTTTTTATTTAAACATATTGTAAAGTTGTAATGTTGTTTTTTTCATTTTCTAAGTTAATGTACACTAAGATAACATTTCAAAAAAAAAATGATATTCCTTATAATAGTAATGCCTATATATAAAATGTTTGCAAGTCTTGTTTCAATAAGCCAAAGAATCGATAGGCCATTCAAATTTTCTCAAGCATTGCCTCTATGGTAATATGTTACAATGATTAAGCAACTACCTAGAGGTAGGGGTTTTCTTTGGCATTGTAGTTCAAAAATAAATTAATCTTTAATAATTTTAAATATATTGTAAAGTCGTATTGCCGTTTTTCTTTGTTCCTTTAATTTTCTATGTTTATGTGTGCTAGGATTACATTTCAATTTTGTTTATTTTCCTTGTAACAGAAATGTATATAAAATGGTTGTTATAATCCTATTTCAATGGACCCAAGGATAGCTATGTAGTTCAAATTTCATTGAACACCACCTCTATGGCAACACATTAGGATGATTGAGTATTTACCTAGAGGTGGGTGTTTTCTTTGGCATTGTAATTAGCGCCAACATGAGTATAAGAGCTTGTATAGTCGACTGAAATCTCACCAATGAGCTTTGACTAGCCAAGAAATTAGACTTTGTCAAGGGCTGAACAAAAAGGGGTTGCCAAAGAAACAAATTATCTCATGTATCAAGAACAAGAAGGGGCTAATATTGTTTATAACAGAGCAAAACTAGAATCTTGTCCCTTAGAGAAGAAAGGTTCACACAAGCCACCTATAAGGGCATCTCCAATAGTGGCTATCCCATCATTTCTTCGAGAAACACTCTTCCCAAGACAACGATCACTCTCTTTCTCACAAAAGGGGCTAATTAGATGAGGCATTTCAAAATGAGGTAGAGGCATTGTAAATGAACACAATGCACATTTCATTTATATTGGCAAGAAATGGTGACAGCAATAATCAAACACCTTGAGGTTATCGAGGTCTTGGGTATGAGAACATGTGCACCAACCTTATTGGCAAAAACGAAAGTTTGTAGAGACATCACTACAACCAATCAAGGATTCATGGGCTGAAAAGAGTGTCCATTATTCCTGATAGGTGAAAATATTGTAAAACCTGTCCTTTAATTAATGTCATTGCAATGTCCCCTAAATGGGCAATGTTTTTGAAGGTGGCTCACAGTGAGAGGCAATTGAACGATACAAACTTAATTTCCAAAATCCTTAGAGAGTCAATAGAAATGGTGGATATTGACAACATTGTCCAAGTCATAACAAGCAATGCTAAAAATTACAAGAGTATGTTTGTTGGTTGAGGAATCATATGAGTATATCTTTTTAGCACCATGTACCATCCACTCCCTCAACTTGGTGATGAAGACAATTCACATGTTCGTGACAAACCATCATATGTCACAAGGCATATTTAGGAGCTTCTCCAATTTGGAATTTTTGAAGGTAAGTTTATGAAATTTTAGTATTTATTTTAAATTGCTTTAGGCTTGCAATAAGATTTTAATTATATATTTATATGACATCTACATATTTTAATTCTAATTTGTTATTTTTTATACTACATAAATTGTTCAAACATAATCCACATTGCTCATAATACTCTTGAAACAACTTATGAAAGTGAGAGGCATTGAGCACCATGGTCAATAGCAACCATTGGAATGTATGGAAGCAACCAAATTCACATAGGACCCAGAAAGAAAAATCATTGATCCTAGGTGAGGATTTGTGGGCTAATGTAGATTACATCATGAGTTTCATTGATCCCATCATGCATATGATTAGGTTTGTTGATATGGATCAGTCATTTTGGAAAAAAATATATGAAACCATGGATTTCATGATAGAAAAAATAAAGGTCATAATAGTGGCAAAGGAGAATGAACACATAGAAGCATTTTTCAAAAAGGGTGAAACGAGCAATTGTGGAGCATTGGAACAAGATGATCACACCCTTGTATTTCCTTGCATTTGCATTGTCTCCCGACATTACAATATGAAGATACTTTCTTTGCCTAGGAGAGTGGCACTACATATAAGCATTTAAGTTGTCAAAGGGTACAACACTACTTTCTATAGAATCTTCTCAAATCCAATCATGAAGAATAGTGTTCTAAGTGAGATTGGCAGCTTCATCTCGTCAAAGAATCACAAACTTAGCACTCATCAAGACAAGTTCAACGAGGATGATGATACAAGGAATTACCTCCATGGGCAAGGTTCTATTTTCCTCCAACCTCTTTTAATCAAAATTCTTTCACAAATATACATTTTCTATTTTTTAGCATTCTTACTATTCTTTTCCATTTATATATTACATTTTAGAATTACAAATGTTGTATTGACTGTCTCTAATTTCCACAAGTTGTGAATTCTCCTTAACCGAGTGGAACTAGTGTACGTACTTATTTATCCACTCACTAAGTGCAACCAGTTGGCTCCAAAAGTGCAGAAAATTTGGATTATGTGCATGCCAATTCGCATCTCCTATCAGATAAGGAAGTTAACTACAAGCAAGGGGTGATGAAGAATTAAGATGTAACCCCCTAAGTGTGCTGACTTGTACAATTTGACATAGTCACTTTAGAGGATGAGAATTTTCCATTCTTATGTAGCAACCATTCTCTTTTTTTACTCGAAAATTGGGGCAGTTGATTTTTTGTTTTGCATGATATTGGAGAAAGTCTTTCAGATCTGCATTGCAGAGATTGGATTGTTCAGAAGTTACTGCAATTCAGATTTAATTATGAGCTGTGGTCTGTCCTATAGAGGATGCTATGGCCTCCTCTGGGTTGATTTTGAAAAAAGGAACAACAGATCTGAGATTATGGCACAGCCAAGTTGTGTGGAACTGTTTTGATCAAATTTGAGTGAAGTAATTCTCATGGACTAAGAACCAGACTGTACATCATTGCTTGCCTTCTTTAGAGGTACATAGTTCATTTCCCGATTAATAGCTTGCTTCCAATGCCATTGACTTCACCACAAGAAAAATTAACAGCAAAGTTTGCATGCTCGTCAATTTTCTGATTCAAAAATCTAACAACTTGAAAATACTTAAAGAATGCAAAAACCCCAACAAGAATTTTGTCCCCCCAACACTTTGTTTTAGCAAAAGATGAAATTTTAAAACGTTTCTCATTTTTCCATTAAATTTTTAATGCTTTCCAAATCATCTTGACCATGAAATTTCTAATCAAAATTTCTAAAATAGATTAGATCTCTAATTAAAACGTCTATTTTTACTAGCATACTTCATACCAACCCCAACCCCTCTGCAAATCAAACAATGGTTTGGCCCTTATAACTTCTAAAGAAAAATCATGATCCAATTGCTTGGCACTATCAATCTCCCTTTGTTTCATAATCCACATTCCAAGATCTTCATTTTGTCATGGATTTCCTTGACTGAGACCATTCTAAGATCTTAGACACATGATATTTTAAAAGACAAGAAATACAAGAATAAGAGACTTGAGAAACAGATTGCATGTAAATGAAGATCAGCAAGTTGCTGACACAATGTAACCACACGGTGAAAAACTCGGTTCAGGCAAGTGCATACGCAGAGGTTCAAAAAGCTGTTAGATCTATTAAAGCAAACAAGAACAAATTGTGGTGTAATGTTCTCTGTATCCAGGCATAGAAACAAAATTCTTCCATCAAGATCAATTGCTTCAGAAATGACAACAATTTTCATAATAAAAGCCATACCTTCTCTTTTCTCTACAAATGTCTCGAAGCCTTCATTCAGGTCTGCTCCTTCAAATAAACGACGCTGGAAAAGTCTCTGATGGTGACATTAAATATATAAATAAATAAATAAAATGTAGAACATATCTACAAAACATTAGCATTCAGTAATTAATCAAACTAACTCCAGATGTTCATTCCTCAATGGTGTACTAATGTGTGTGCTGAGTTGCCATTAAAATCAAGCCATTTTTATTTAGCACCAACATTATTGCAAGTGCAGCCCCAGTCCCACTAATAAAGAAACTGTTACATAATCCAATTTTCCTGTGCATTTTCATGGGCTGGCCAATGCCTTGCTCAGTATGAGATAACTCAATGGAACAGCTTTCACAGCTGTGACGCTGTCCATTCAGAGAAAGTAAGCAGAAAGATACGTCTTTAATACAGTACCAGGTATACAACAAATTTCAAATCAAACTTACCGATGCACATACAATTTCCAGAATACATATCAAGGCTTTGTAAAGCATATATAGAATTATAAATAGTCTAGGGGATGAAGGCTTGGAAGTCAACCCAACATGAAAAAGCACAATGCATGATAAGTTCATTCAGAAATTTTCATACCAGACATCGATCATCGAAATAGACAATTCCATCCATAGCTCTACTGTAACATGCAATCTCGGAAGGCTTCAGACAATAAACAACCCCAATCAGAAATGTTCAACTTCAGTAAGCTACAAACTGATCTGAATGAAACAACTATAATCAAAGATAGTAAGATAGTGTCCAAAAAAATTGTAATGATATTTGTGCCACATTTAACATAAGATCCATAACAGGCAAGGTATGACTCACTTGTTGAAATTGAGGACATTTCATTGATAGAGTTTCTTCATTCTTGAAAAGCTTTAAATCAGCAACAAGCCCTTCTGGCCGTCGAGGTCCTTGCTGAAACTTAGAATTCCCAGAGCTAGAACCATGAAATTTCCTTTGTTGGTAAGTTCCTGGCAACGGAAGCAATGGAGGACCCCTATCATTAGCATTTCCAGATTGCCACCGACCACGCCCAGAATTAGAACGGTTGGAGTTGTTGTGATGACGTACAATTGCAGGATAGCCTAGCAAGTGCACAATTAGCATGGTAATCATCAAAAAAGAAACAATCAAAATACAAAAACCTAGTATAGCTGCAAAATAATGCTCTGGCATCAAAACATACAAACCAATCAAAAGTGCATGCATCAAAATTGAGCCGTATCTATACCCCATTGTACACCAAAAGAAATTCAACATTTCATATGTGCAACTAAAGCACTCAAGAATTATCAGTGAAATTTACAAAAAGATGGAAAAAATTTAGATTACTAGATAAAATACTAGTTCACATCCTTGCAACGAACTTTGGCATGCAGCACCTAGTCGTCAATTTATACAATGTAAAATACAGATTTCGTTTTTAGATAAGGAAGTGAAACTTTTGCAAAAGATTGATGAACCAGCACAGTTTTAAATGCAGCTTAATGAATTGACAACTCAAAGTTGGCATTATTTCCCAGTGCCAGCCAAAAACAAAAAAGATTCATGTGAACAGGAAATATTTCTTGAAGCAAATACAAGTACAACATCCAATCATCAGTAACAGCATTTATACACAAAAAGAAGAGATTCTACCTTGATGTAAATACTGTAGGAACATAGATTACATTCATGATGCATATAATCAATTTGAATTTTGATCAAAAACATTCAAGGCCTTCATAACTGACAAATAAGAAAAAGCCAACTCAGCTACAACATATTTTTCCATTCATAAAATCACTCAAGGCATAATAAAGTAGACATAATAGCTGCCAATAAGCATATTGACCTGAAACATCACATTCAACTAAAAAGGTCTGCAAAAAGGTTCAGATAGCAGTGCCTAAATATTCAATTGTACCAAACAAGTACAGCAACCCTAATGTCAGATAGATGTAGGTTGTGCCAACAAAGAAACCAAACCAAAACACATGCTACAACAATACTACAAATATAAGAAAACTGTTATATTTTTATTTATAGAACACAACCAAATTTACATAATGTCCAAATACACAACAAAGAGTTCAAAATCTGAGAGACTTGAGATTCCAAGCCAACGTTTCAAAACTCAACCACTTTAGTAATTAGCAATCAAGGATGATGCTTCAACAAAAGCAAGAGATCAATTCGAAAGATCTGAGATAAAACAAAGTCCAACCCAGAAGATCCAACAAAATTACATTTATATCCACAAATGACCAAAAGTAGGTCAATGGGACAATAAAAGTCCACTCAATTTTAATAGATAAGAACCAGGGCAGTATAAAGTACTAAATAAAGGTAAACATAACAGTAAAGCAAGCCTAAAATGCTCAATCACTTTAAACCATGAATAATAAAAGTTAAGCACAAATAGTCCAGCAAAGGGTAGGACCCTCAAGGAGGCATGGAGCCACAAATAAAGAAGGAAACGGAGACCACTGATATCATATGTAATTAGCTCAGGCCCAAAGACCCAAATTCATCATGTCACCACAAAAGGGCCCATGCAAGATCTACTAATGTTCAAGGGCAACGTCCATAGCTGATAGGACTAGGCTGAAAAATCCTAAGAGGGAATGGTTACTACAAACTAGAACTTCTCCTAAAATCCATAGACTGTGAACCTTTAGTAGTAAGAGAAAAACTAGTAAGCATACTTGCTTCAATGACTTGGCCTGTGGACAAAGGCAATGCCCTTGATGCCAACATAAAGCAGATTCACTTTGTGTAGACTAAGATTAGAGTGCTCTAGGAGCAATGTTAAATTGGATGTATCCAAAACATATGATAAAACAATAGAGCAAAATTGCAAAATCTAAAAGCAGTTCAGATAAATTAATTATACAGCATACAATGGATTTTACATAATGTCAAAATACACACACCAAATTCAAAATCTGAGAAACTTAAAGACTCCAATTCCAATCTTCAAAATTCATACACTTGAGTTGAGAGCAATCAAGGATGGTGCTTCAGTGAAAGAGAGATCACTAGAAGACAGAAACATCATCTGAAATGAATCAAAACATAACTAAGAAGAAAGAGCAAACTTATATTAATATCCACAAATGACTAAAAGTAGGTCAATGGGACTAGAAAAGTGCACTTAAACTTAACAAAGAAGTATCAAGGTAAAGGTACCCTAGAGTATGAAAAGTAATTAAGTACAAAGTACTAAAGAAAGGTAAACATACCAACAGGGTAAACCTAAAACGGTTAAACCCCAAATGATAAAAGTTAAGCATAAATAGTCCAATAAGGGTAGGACTCCTCAAGAAAGCATAATGATCCATAAACTCTCAAGACCTATGCTTATAGAAATTACAAAAGCAAGAATTTATACTATGCTACTTAATAACAATTAAATGAGAGCCAGTAAATTAATAAATTACTATGTTGTGCCCACTCAAAAAACTAAGTTTTGCAACATAACACAATATTTGGATTTTAAAAAAGCCCAATGTGGGGGTGAAAACCCTGATTAATAGAGGTAAATGCTCTTCTACACTAGTTAATTACTCATAATAATGGATGATGCAACACATGATTGTTCTCTCTTCCCTCAATCTGGAATGGCTGGTATAACATACAATTGCCGTCCATTAATGAAAAAGAATGGTACAAAACACAATTGTCCTTTCATCTTCCATGTTCCAATTGAAAACACATTGAAACTGATGTACAACAGTCTTTCAAAACATTAAAGGAAGTTTACAATCATAAGAAATAAATTGTCTTTTCGCTTCATATTCTGAATTTCAAAGCATGTACTTGTCCTAGGTGATACCGCAACCACATTACTGTCCTGGACGATACTACAACCACACTAGAGTCCAATGTATTTTTGCTTCTTTGTTCCTTCATATCTTTATTTTACAATTGTTCCTATATCTAAATCTACTTTTCTGTTCATATTTCTTTGTTCTGTACAAGACTGTACAAATTCAATAAACACTTTGGAATTCATTCAGATCACATAGAACTGCAAACAATGGCCAGAAATCATGATAGGAGATACACCATGTCATGTGTACATAGCTTATACACTTGTACCCAAATTTGTCATCTATCACTGCAAAAAGGCTGATGCAACATCTAATAATGCTCCTAGGGGAATGTCTATACCTAATGGAACTAAGTTGATCATTCCTAGGAGAAGTGAGTACTCCCACTAGAGCCTCTCCAAGCATCCATGGCTGATAAACCTGCATTGATAGAGAAAAATACTAGAATATGCTTGCCTCAGTGGCCTAGCAAAGCCCTTAACACCATTATGAAGTGAATCCACTTCGCCTGGAATGAAATCGACGTGCTCCATTGGCAATGTCAAAGTGGATACATCCAACAAACTCTTCCCATCTCCAAGACCTAGAGTAGGCTTAAAGGAGGTGATCAAAATGACAACTCTAGGATTCCATTGAAAGGATCTATGTCTGAGAATAACAAACACTCAAAGAAAAGGAGCCAAGTACCTTCAAAGAACTGCATGACTCTATACAAACAATGGCATCTCACTTAGATCTCATAGTAGATAGGGCCCCTAAATATAAAATGCCCCTCAAACTATACCTATTTGAGATGGAAGAAACAGCAGCTCCAATCACCTCACAAAATATGGTTGTTGATCTCAACTCAAAATTGGTGAGAGCAAACACTTAGTTGGCAAAGAGGAATCGTCAATTCATGTATGGTCAAGCTAAATGATTGTAATAACCACCCTTAATTTGTTTTGAGATTTGGTTATCTCAACTGTAAATAAAATGCATAACAACTCTCTTCCCACTTTTTGATCACGCAAATCCCGGTAAAGGCAAGGTGAGAGCATATAGTGTTCTAGAATGCTACAAACTGAAATCAAATGCTGAAAGGAAAGTCATCAGACGGCAAGCCAGCCAAACCACTTATTCAGTGGGATGCAAGCATTATAGGAAAAGTAAACCATCTGCTTATTCAGCGGGAATTACAATAGCACATCCACTTTTCAGTGGGAAAGCTTATTTAAACTGAAAATTATATATCAAAGCTCCTGCCACTTATCTAGCACTTGTGCAATGGGGTAAGTATCAGCATTAACCAAATTATATTCACTGGTGGTACTACCAGCCAGTGTTACAAATCAAGTGCAAGAAAGGAATGAATTTGGCTGTAAGATCATCCAAAGCACTACAACATTAGTTCATGAGCATATTTCATCATATGAAGTAGGTTAGCTGCTGATAAGAAAACTCGCAATAACAATGGCAAATATCACCACCAAATCAAACCCCAAAATAAGCATGAACAATCACCAATTATGCAAAATAACCAGTATACCTTGAATAGATAAGTGGGAATGCCTGGTTCAGGTCTGAAACCACTCCTATCTAGCTGATAATAAACTGTTAGTGCAGGTCTGAAATAAATTGCAGCGCTGATAAACTCCAACCAGTGTCAAGTAACCACACCAAATTCATGCCAAAGTAATGAAATACACCTCCAAACTCCCTCAACTCATGCCAAAAGTACTGCATAGAATAACAGGGTGAACTAATCCCAAAAATCAAGCTCAAACTAATCTGCAACAGCATACTGTACTTCTGTGATGGCAGGTACAGCAGGTACATTATGCTCATAGAACTCCATATCATCATGAAAAGTAAAACCACAAAATCCCAATGCCTAACTCCTAGAAAGAAACCAGCTAGTCCTGGCATCTCAAAACATCATGAATTCAGTCCCCAACTATAGGCGATTTGTACCCAGCACTCACACAACCCCCCTCCAAGTAGTGGTACAGCTAGCAACCTAATGGTACGGCACCTCGAAGTTTGCAACCAGCAGGTGTGCAGCCCGGTATGGAAGAAATGATATGGCCAGCAGGTGGTCTTCCTCAGGCGCCCGAGCACAATCTCCAACAAACTCTGCCAAACTACAAACAACACTCCCAAAAAAAACAAATTAAAACACCTCAAAAACTTTCATGGCTGAAAGCAAGCAACTGAAACTTCAATCTGCACAATGGTGATCTCTGAAATATGACCTCACAATCTAGCTAGGAATTGTCTCTCAAATCCGAAACTAGAAATCTAAAGAGGGTTTTCATCCTCTCAAGATTTTGGAAGAACTTGCGAGTCCAATCTCACAACATAATATCCAAAATGAGCCCCCAACACCTCCTTTTATAACTTTGGAGGGAAAATAAACAATTAAGAATTATAATAATTTTTTTCCCTCAAAATTGACCTTTTTTGAAATAATAATAATATTTCATGTGCAAAGGCCCTCTAAATAGGCGTCAAACTTTTAAAACATTTAATCCCCTTTCCAACGAGCTATTACACTAAGTTGTCCTTTAATTATTTCTCAACATTAGACAATGTTAGTGAAATAATTAAATAATAACTCAATAAATCAACCAAGTCACGAAAGCACTACAACAACTTTGGAAACCAATTTTGATCGTGCCATGATATAACTAAAGCAGTGGAATGATGCTGGGTGCCAACTTGGAGACTTACTAAAAAAGGCGTGCTCTCCAAAAAGTTTGGAGAACATCCCAGGAGCCCGAAAACACTTCTAAAAGTGTCACTACAATCCATAACACCAATTGAGCTCAATACCATCAATGGAAACCAAGAAGAACTAAACATGTGCTCTCCAATATCTTTAGAGTCCCCTTACCAAGCCAATTAGCCTACAAGGACTCAAAAAATTGGCTAACAATCACCAAACTGACTAGGCTTGAGAACGGTACATTACAATGATGACACTATCTACAACCATTAAGCTATCAAGCTAATATGGAAAAGCTATCCAAGTGACTTGAATGTACTATTATAAATCTCAAGAACACAATTGATGTACTATTTTGAGGGGAAGATGGTGAGGGGTATTCAAGGAGTATCAAAATAAAGATAGATGTGAAAGGAATTATGCAATAAATCCTACTTAATCCAAGTATTACAAGTTCCCAGATCTATGTAATTTCAGAAAAGCTTTGACATGATAACAACACTTAAAAAATGAACAAGGATAAAAAAGTAGACAAGAATAAAACAACCACAACACAATGTGACACTAGATGTACACTAGAAAATCCTTGTAAGGGAAAAACCCAACCTCCAAATCACTGCACCCAATATATTAATCAGGAACAAATATTACAATACAATATCAAGGTCTATGTGCCTCAATGAGGCTTACACTTTCTATAAGAAGAAATTTTGACAGCATTACCCATAAAAGTAAACATAATATCTTCATCTCAAGCCCTCAAAATGTAGGCCAAGGAGACACAAGAAACCAAGAATGATTTTCCAAAACGATTTGCTCAAAGCCTCAAATTTATGACCAAACTCAAACCCAAGTGGGTCTACAATCAACCCATGCGCTCTACTCCAAAAGTAACTCCTCGCAACATAAAAGGTAACTCCTAATTGGCTAGTTTGACCCTTATGAACAAGGGGTTCAAGTGTAACTCCCAAGCACTCCAACATGAGGCAATAATTACACTTGCACACCTCTTAAATACACCTATAAATAGTCAATCAATAATATTAGTCATAGTCCACCTAATAACCCCCTATTCAATGACTTCTTACAACCGTAATCAAACCAATGACACATGGCAAAGAGTGCCAACAACTGAATCTCAAGATTCCATCCAAGTGAGGCACCCTGTTCCATATGAGCATATTATTTACAATATTTAAAATATTAAATAATGACTCCTAAACCTAGAACTTTGCAAGGTGTACAACACCGCCCAGTCCTCTAGTCCTAACAAGATGATCACTATAGATACCAATAGATTGGACCAATTTCAAGATAGTAGCAACCTTAACACTTGGTGGAACACAAAAAGGCAATCATCTCAAAAGGAAAAGGGCCAAATATAGATACCTCTCTTTGATTAAGCCTAAGTCACCTAAGGTTCAAACTCCAGAAATATAAAAAGTAATAGTCTCATGGAAAAGAGGCCCAATGACAAACTTGACTTTAACAATCCATTGAGGATTCGTTCATTTGCAAAGAATCATAAAATGTAGTATGATTCTAGATCCACTCAATCGGTCCCAAACTAGGGCCCCAAAAATCTGAAATGCAATATCATAGGCCTAATGACTACATTGAAGAGTCTTGTCTTCAAAGGGATCTTTGGGATAGAAAGTGTGATATCTTTTCTCAAGACACAACTATGAGGCAAGCTTCCAACTAAAAGATGGTCATGAAAATTGGACTCCCAAGTAGGTGTATGCTGTTCTAATCTTCAATTCTTTTTATTGAAAGATTAGAACATGAAAAAAAAACATCCACATGTGTTAAAGACCATGATCTTAATTTTATAAAGATTTTCCAAAAGCTGGCAAAGCTTGGAAAAATATGTTAAGGCATCAAAATGTATCTATAGATCATCAACAAAGTAAGTCAGGTGTACAACACCAGCAGTAAAAATCATAATACAAATCAAAACATAATGCAATATACAACTATCAACAATATAAGTGTGTTATCGAAGAAACTCCTCAAGACCATTTTCGTAAATACCAAAAGGAGTCAATGAGAGAGTACCCATGCTTCACTGAAACGGTATTCTTAGCAAACTTAGAGAACCCATTAGAAGTGTTTATGTGACCAACACCATATTGTTGAGCCTCATACAACAATAACAAAAGAATTAGAGACACCAAAATCATACATCATCTGAAGAGGAAGATATCTTGGGACACAAAAAAAGGCCTTCTAGAAGTCTATAAATTGGCAAATGTGATTACCCCTTTCTGAATCCTCAAAAGGCTTAGTGTTCAACACAATCACATAAAGTTTGGCAAACCTATACTCAATCAAAATAAATCTGTAGTTATTGGGTTTGTGCTATCTCCAGATTTGTCAACAAGGTGGATGATATGCTGTGAACAAGAGGGGGCAAGCCCCAAGCAAATGACCTGATTAAATAACTTGCCATAAAAAAGGTAATTGAATCCACACAATACTTGTGGAATACAGACTGAGATACCTCACAATCTGTTACTTTGCTTGCTGCTACAAAGCTTTCAAATAGCTCTCCTAACATCAACTACAGAAAATTAGTGACAAGTGGGAGGAGAAGTAACTCTAGTGGTTCACTATTAGAGAAGCGTGACTTGTTAAGTCATAAGATAATGTGAAAACCACGACCAACAGGCAAAGTAAAAAAAAAATAGCTTCACCTCCACAAAACCACAACCTAAGCCTTGGCAAATGTGTTACGAAGTAACAACAAATCAAAGACAATTTAAGACATGAAAGAAAACCGTGCTTGATGAATTCCTAACTTTACCTTACCAAATCATAGCTCTATGCCGGCACAGCCATAAGAAACCAGCGCACAAGTGAAAGCCTTGTTGCAGTTTTGGAGTGGTGTAGTCAATGGAAAATTTTGCCATTCATGCCATAATCAATAACTTGAAGATTTTGGCACCCAGTTGGATGATTTTAAAGTGCAAGGTAGTAAATCATAGCTTTGCCTTTGTTACAAGAAGCCTATATAAAGAAGAAAGCAGACTTAAAGCATTAGAGCCTATTTTGGAGTATTTAAGCGATTTGTTTCTTCTTTTAAACACAATAATGTAATGAACACGTGGATGGATAGGGCTTGTGGTTGCTTTAAAGCATGGCTTTATTGAATATTTTATTATTATTTGATCCCTAAAAGCTATCTCTCATTAACTTATAAATAAGTACCTTAAGTGCATGATTTATAATGAAAGTTGACACCAAAATTATGTTGCAGAAATTGTCATTTGAAGGCTGAAATCAAGTCATTGTGTTTGTGTGTAGCGAAGAACAATGGATGTAAAGCTTATGCTACAAAAATCATTTAGTTGTCATTGTTATCCAAATTTTTTTAAACCTATGTTTGTAATTGTAATGTCCCCTTCTCAAACCTGATTGTTCCAGTGACCGTTGGCCTTTTCGTTGGGAACCCGAAGGCTAGTCGGAAGGTTAAATTAGGGTTTCCTCATTTTGAGGAGGTCATTGCTCTGAGATGGTTGTTTTAATGGCGGATTCCTTCTGGGTTTTCAGAGGGCTTCGCAGTGGTATGTTCGTCTCAGCATTCAGAGTACTTTTTGGAATTTACTATTTTTAGTAAATTCTATTTGTGGCAGCTTTCCAGATGAGCTTAGGTTGGTTGACTCCCGGCTTCAGATTGATCAGTTGACTACATCAGTATTGGCTTCAGGGCACTCTCGGAGAAATAAGTTAAGTCATTTAAATTAAAAAGTCACGTTTAAATGTTATATTTTAACGTTGACCCCTTGGCTTAGACTTAATGACTTAATGTCGTTTTAAAAAGTGGGTCTTGAGGGTGGCGCCCTCATTAAGAAATGTTTTAATTATTTCCTAAGTCAAAAGCAAGATTATGAGGGGCGCATAATTCAAAGTTTGATATTTAATTAAAATATCAAATCTGGAGCTTGAAGAGAAAGTACGCCCTCTTGAGGAGATTAGAGATTTTGACCTAAAAGCTCATTTTAGGGTTTTGTGAAGTCAACGGAAGAATTATAAAAGGGAGTCTTGGTGCATCATTTCAGCATCTTGGAAAATACACCGTTATGCTGCCGGATTGATTCTGGATTGCTTCGAGGGATGAAGACCTCCTAGTTTGGGCATCTCTTCTCGTTTGTAAGACAACGACTAGTGATGATTATTAGTCTATTTGTGAGTGCATCTTAGCTATTTCATTTGTGTTCAGTTTTGCATTGTAAAATCTGTTTTGAGTATTTTAGTGTTGCAGCTTTAGCTTCTTTTCATACTGCAGATTGCATGTTTTGCTCATAGCTTGAAAAAGACAAAAAAATTAGTTCTGGGTACCGTTCATATCTCTTTGTTAGGCCTAGGCGCCTCATTGTCCAAATTTGCAGAATTTATTGTGAAGGCATCAATTTTTAAAAGGAAGTCGACTTTACCAGCTGGGCCGTACCATGTACCTGCATTGAAGTTTGTGCATTAATCATTTAAGACATTTTGAGTCTGTTTTAGGAGTTAAGTTTGAGCGCCTTTTTGTTAGGAATGTTGTGCATTAGTAATTTTGTCAATTGAACAAGTCTCCGGAAAGTAATGAGCATTTGATTAAATCTCTGGACTGCTGTTAATACTTTCAATAAGCAGTTTTGTAACAGGAAACAGAAACAGCAACTTGATCCGTGAAACATCTCAATTTTGGTACTCTTTTCTATGACTAGAGTAATTCTCTATGATGTAATATTGATCCCTTGATGTCACAATGATGTTGGCAGGCGTAAACTTCTTATTCTTGTAATCTGTCAGTAGTACTGGCAATCCTTTATTATTGCTCAAATCTGGTTTTGATTTCCTTTCATTCATAATCATTGTAATAGTGATAGCTCCGCCGTATGGTCGCTACTATCCCATCCTGGGTTAGAAAGCACATTCTGGGTGTCGAGAGTTTTCCGTATTCAGCATTTCCTTCAAAGTTGCTTTCGGTATTATTTGAAATAGTATAACTCCGCCCTATGGTAGCTACTTCCCATCCTGGGTGAGCAAGCACATTCTGGGTGTTGAGTAGTTTCAATATTCAGTATTTCATTTCAAGCTTTGCTTTCTGTAATCACTCTGTCATATGGTCGCCCCTCACTCCGCCTTGGATTGGGTAGCACATACTTGACGTTGAGTTCCCTTCTGTATCTTGAGTTTACTTTCTTGCACGTTTCGGTTTACTCTTCTCTAACCTTAACGAGTGCACTGCTTTGTAATTTGAATTTGAAAAACGAAAAGATACAGAAGGGAACTCAACGTCAAGTATGTGCTACCCAATCCAAGGCGGAGTGAGGGGCGACCATATGACGGAGTGATTACAGAAAGCAAAGCTTGAAATGAAATACTGAATATTGAAACTACTCAACACCCAGAATGTGCTTGCTCACCCAGGATGGGAAGTAGCTACCATAGGGCGGAGTTATACTATTTCAAATAATACCGAAAGCAACTTTGAAGGAAATGCTGAATACGGAAAACTCTCGACACCCAGAATGTGCTTTCTAACCCAGGATGGGATAGTAGCGACCATACGGCGGAGCTATCACTATTACAATGATTATGAATGAAAGGAAATCAAAACCAGATTTGAGCAATAATAAAGGACTGCCAGTACTACTGACAGATTACAAGAATAAGAAGTTTACGCCTGCCAACATCATTGTGACATCAAGGGATCAATATTACATCATAGAGAATTACTCTAGTCATAGAAAAGAGTACCAAAATTGAGATGTTTCACAGATCAAGTTGCTGTTTCTGTTTCCTGTTACAAAACTGCTTATTGAAAGTATTAACAGCAGTCCAGAGATTTAATCAAATGCTCATTACTTTCCGGAGACTTGTTCAATTGACAAAATTACTAATGCACAACATTCCTAACAAAAAGGCGCTCAAACTTAACTCCTAAAACAGACTCAAAATGTCTTAAATGATTAATGCACAAACTTCAATGCAGGTACATGGTACGGCCCAGCTGGTAAAGTCGACTTCCTTTTAAAAATTGATGCCTTCACAATAAATTCTGCAAATTTGGACAATGAGGCGCCTAGGCCTAACAAAGAGATATGAACGGTACCCAGAACTAATTTTTTTGTCTTTTTCAAGCTATGAGCAAAACATGCAATCTGCAGTATGAAAAGAAGCTAAAGCTGCAACACTAAAATACTCAAAACAGATTTTACAATGCAAAACTGAACACAAATGAAATAGCTAAGATGCACTCACAAATAGACTAATAATCATCACTAGTCGTTGTCTTACAAACGAGAAGAGATGCCCAAACTAGGAGGTCTTCATCCCTCGAAGCAATCCAGAATCAATCCGGCAGCATAACGGTGTATTTTCCAAGATGCCCAAATGATGCACCAAGACTCCCTTTTATAATTCTTCCGTTGACTTCACAAAACCCTAAAATGAGCTTTTAGGTCAAAATCTCTAATCTCCTCAAGAGGGCGTACTTTCTCTTCAAGCTCCAGATTTGATATTTTAATTAAATATCAAACTTTGAATTATGCGCCCCTCATAATCTTGCTTTTGACTTAGGAAATAATTAAAACATTTCTTAATGAGGGCGCCACCCTCAAGACCCACTTTTTAAAACGACATTAAGTCATTAAGTCTAAGCCAAGGGGTCAACGTTAAAATATAACATTTAAACGTGACTTTTTAATTTAAATGACTTAACTTATTTCTCCGAGAGTGCCCTGAAGCCAATACTGATGTAGTCAACTGATCAATCTGAAGCCGGGAGTCAACCAACCTAAGCTCATCTGGAAAGCTGCCACAAATAGAATTTACTAAAAATAGTAAATTCCAAAAAGTACTCTGAATGCTGAGACGAACATACCACTGCGAAGCCCTCTGAAAACCCAGAAGGAATCCGCCATTAAAACAACCATCTCAGAGCAATGACCTCCTCAAAATGAGGAAACCCTAATTTAACCTTCCGACTAGCCTTCGGGTTCCCAACGAAAAGGCCAACGGTCACTGGAACAATCAGGTTTGAGAAGGGGACATTACAATCCGCCCTTCCCAAAATTGCTTGTCCTCAAGCAATACCACCACAACTCCAGTAGTTTGAAGACTAATCCATACGCAACAAGTATGATCCCTGGTTCCCAAATGCGTCTCAGGAACAACCCACCATGCTTCCGCTGCGCCACTCTGATCACATCAATGAAAATATCGTGCCAATGCTGCACTGACTCCCCTTGTAACTCCAAAGTGTTACCATCTATGATTCTCAAACTGAAAGATCTTAAAGGAAGGAAATCAAAATCATGCAACATCTCATGTCCACGATCCCCCGAATTAACAGTATCAACCATACTACTGTCAATCACCATTCCAAGCAATAGGAGAGATAGACTATTCAAATCAAAATCGAACTCCTCCCCATACCTCCACATGGTAACAAACGGGACCATGACTGCAAGTGTGACCCCTACAAATCTTCTTACAAGGAAGGAAGCATTCCTTTGCAAGAGCTCCACAAACTCATACTCATGTCTCCGCATAAAGCTACCATGCCTCATCTGAGTTATACTGGCACAACCATGAAGACTACAGAAAACAATCATAGTTCCAACCCAATGAGTCTCCGAATGGTGAACCAAAGCATGTGAGCTACTGCTGTCATGAATCAATACTGAGAGTAAACTGTCAAAGTTTACACCATCAACCATCATAAGATGAATTTGGAGAGTAGGAAAAGTGTGAAGGAACAAATAATCGCTGTCGATCAAGGCTAGGATCAGCATAATGCAATCTGATTCTTGAGTCCTACCCAAAGGAAAACAACACCACTCAAGATCCCAAACGTAAGCATGTGAGATGACCATCGAGCTGCAAGGTGACACCTCCAAGGTGGCTGGAAAACACTCTAGATCCATCTCCATGAGAAAACTACCACCCCTTTGATCAAGAGTGATGAACCAACTCTCCTGAATGCAAGAAACGCAACATGTAGGATGGCTGGTCTGCCTCAAACCAGCAAGCTCGAGTCTCAAAATCTGTCCTGGTCTTAGCCGGGAAACACATTCAAGAGCAACCAATTGCTCATTTCTCCAGCCCATGCTCAAAATCTCTCTCCAATCCATTTGTTGATGAACAAATGGAACCATCAAGAAGCTGCTAAAGAAAAGAACGACACCAAAAAGTCTGAAAATTTGATTCTTGTTCCTCCATAATTTCTTCTTTCCACAAACTGTATGCTCCATCAACCCTTGTTGAGAATCCCAAGCTTGAATACCCAACTGAAAATAATCTCCAACACTCCGGCAAGGAAACATAGCACATCTCTGAGTGCTAGTCAAAATCAAGTGCATACTTGTAAAATTGGCATCCCCTCTGATGAACCTTTGAAACCAAACCATGAAAACTTCAGGAACACTGAAGCATGAAACATAAGATGACTTCAAATTCAACTCCCAGAGCAGACTAGCATCCCTCAACCCAAGGAATGGATTGACAAGAGTGCAATCACCATATTTTGGTCCCTTTTCCAAAGTGAAGACTGCATCCTCAATTCCTCTTAAGCATTCTTTACTACTCAACATACGTGGCACATCGTCATGGAGTGATATCAAGGCATCCTTAGATTGGAGTTCACACTTGACCTCATGCTTGGTCTCTTCACTACTTGACTCTTTTTTCAAAACAAAGAGAGGATTGTCATAAGTTGCTTCAGCACCCACTTCAAAGAAGGGATTGTCGAAGACTTGGAAGCCATTCCTTACGTTTCGCTGCCCCAAATCTGCACATGCAACTTCTGACTTTCTTGAAATGCTTTCAAGATCAAACTCCTCTTGAAGATAGTCAAAATCTCCCATCACTTGCTTGATTTTTATAGCTCTTTGTGCATCCTCTTGCTCCTTGAAAAGTTTGAAATCTGCAAACTGGTCTGCAACCTCTGTTAGATCCAACTGAGTTTCTTCCAACTTGTCCTTTGTGGATTTAAGCTCCAAAGTGAGCTCATCAACCATACTCTCCCTTTCTTCGAAAACAATGAAGGCCTTCTTTGCAGATTCAACGGCATGATCTCTATCTTCAATCAAGCCTATGTACTCAGACTTTAAGGTCTCCAATGAGTCTCTGATAAGTTGCAACTTGGGAAGAGCAACCTCATATTTCACTCCTCTTTGTCTCTCTTCAAGCTGAGCATCCCAAATAAGCCCTTCAATCAGACTATGTGTGCGATCAAATCTAGATAGAGCTCGCACTTCATCTTCAACGGACACCTCAGGTTGGCCTTCACACTCATACGAATGCGAAAATGGTGAATTGCCGATAGGCTGTAACTGAAAAACAGAACTTCGTTTCACGCTTTTGCTGCCCTCATTGTTGCTCCAACATTCTTGTACTTCACCACCAACTAGTGGGGAGTGCTCAATGTCTAGGGAAACATCATACTCCACTAAGCCTTCAACTCGTTGATTGCAATCAGCTTCATGCCTTGATAAATCAGATTTATGTTTGGTAATTCCTCCAAGCCTTTCATCTTCAAGAGCCATATGGCCCTCAAACTCTGTTTCCTCTTCCATGTTACTCTGATCAAACTTGAAAGCAGCCCCAAACTTAAGCATATTAACACCATTGTCTGCTGATAGAGAACCCTTATCGAGTTCCATTTCTTCATCCGGATCAAAGGGAAATTCATCCCATACCGGTTTGTCATCACTAAGTGCCTTCACACCTGGATCCCAAATGGTGAGAGGCTGATTGTTTTGATCACAAGAAGAGTGTTCTTTGTGCAACATTTGGAGTGTTGATTCTTGGAATAGGTCAACTCCCAAATCACTAACGCTGATGTCTTCAAAAGTACCTTCCTCCAAAGGTTGGGTCTGAAGTTCAAACTCGAAACCACCCTTAGCACTGTCACTGAAAGGAAGTAAGGAATCTTTAGAGCTAGCTGTTAGAAAATTTTTATCATCCTTATCTTCAATGAACCTATCATCTATAGGTATGTTTCTGATCTCATCATGAACAGTCATATGCATGCCATAAAGGTTTTCGTGATCACTTGTAATAAATTCATCTTGTGAAAACTCTTGAGGAGTTTGAACAGCAACAAGAGGAAAACTATCTATCACTAAATCTTCAACAAGAAGAGGTACAAACACCTCGAAATCATTACCAACCTCCTTTGTGAAATCCTTAGTCTCAAAACCTTCATGAGATGAATCCAAATTAGAATTCAAGTCGGCTGCTATATTCTTCTCACCGAACTGATCTACATCACTTGCTATCACATGCAAGTCAAGGGGAGTATTATGGGGCTCTCCCGCACACTCCTCATCTGTCAAGGTTTCTTCATCCAACGCCCTATCATTTTTAGGCAAAATGAGCACCTCACTTGTGCCCTCTTCAACACTAGTTGAATGATTTTTCTCTTCATTCTGCTTACTTGTGGGCTGCAACCTACAAACAGGCATTTCTTCTACCTTTATTGCACCGGTAACCATGGCACCTTCTGCTTCCTCCTTAATCATTTTTTTGATGTAGTTGACCATAGCCCGCTTTCCAGGGGAATAAGTCACCACACAATCCAAAAAGGTATCAAATGAAACACCGTTCTTAAACTCATCTGTCATGCTCTGATAATCTCTGTAGAGTATGTCAGCCTCGTGTTCACATTTCGTCTTGAACTGGCATTCTTTAGAGACCCCAATCAAATCCGTCTTCTCAGACTTAGCATAAAACTGTCTGATTCCACACCTTAACTCAGGATCCTTCAATAGCATACATATATCATGCATTAACTCAAGTAGAGACTTCTCTGTATTCATCTTTCTCTGTTCGTAGTATCTGGTATCTCTGTCACTCATCTATCAATTGAACTCTGATGGGCACAGGATGGCAGGATCTTGGCTCTGATACCACTGCGAAGCCCTCTGAAAACCCAGAAGGAATCCGCCATTAAAACAACCATCTCAGAGCAATGACCTCCTCAAAATGAGGAAACCCTAATTTAACCTTCCGACTAGCCTTCGGGTTCCCAACGAAAAGGCCAACGGTCACTGGAACAATCAGGTTTGAGAAGGGGACATTACAGTAATTCCCTTAGTTAAATTGAATTGAATAACCTTGTCAACCTTTGCATCAATCCTCATTATTTACTGAAGATTCTTTTAGAATTTTTTGTTATATCGTATGATGTTTGTCCATTTAATCGTTTCCTATTGATGTAGATTTACAAGACAACTTAGCCAAAAACTAACATGTGTTGGTGTTATCAATTCTTAGTTTATACCGAAACACTAGTCTCTACTATAACCAGCAAGAGGTTGTGCTTGTTCATGCTTTAAGAATTTATCCTCTTAAATTTGAAAATATCACTACAAGGCTTTACTACCGAGAATCTGACACTTGCATCCCAGGCAAAAACACAATTAGTTAGACGTTTAAAATTAATGTAAAAACCCCATTAAAATCTTGTACAGAGTGCATATCTGGAAATTCTTTTAGTTTTAGGTTTAATCAGGTCGCAGGGAGCTTCCCATTATAATTTGAAGAAAGGCTATACCGTACACATTGTTCCAAACAAATTAAACAAGACACATTCCCCTCGAAAATCCAGTTTTTTCCCAAAAAAGAACATACCTAGGGTGCAAGGTCTAGAGGGAAAAGTCCCCACACCATCCCACCACCGCCTATCATAGGACATCCTCTAAGACGTCTTCCTCAAAGAAGTGATATTTTTGGGGCTTCCCCAATTTTGGGGACGTCAAGATATCACAATACCCTCAAGGGACTCAATTGTGTCTCCTGAATGCACTTGAAACACCCAAGTGTTCCCGACATCATTCAACTCAAAAAAGTGCACATTTTTTTTAATCAGATTTTATTTTTATGTTTGTGCCAATAACCCTAACTATAATGGTTTATGGACTCCACCCACACCCTAAGCAGTCACAAAAAAGCAATGCAACAATAGTGAGAGTATTAGGATGGGAAGAGTGAGGGCAACAGCAAGAGTGAGGTATTAGCCAAGTCTTCATCGAGTGAATGCGAGCATTGGGAAGAGCGAGACCAAGAGCAAGTGCCAAGTCTTTGTGGGAAGCTAAAAAATTGCATAGCCCTCATCATTTAAACTTAAATTCTTTAGCATCATTGTTACTTTTCTAAAGAATGAAGAGTTGATAAGAAATAGTAAGGACTTGGTGTTGCAAATACATGGTGATAAAATTGTGAGGTATTAGCCAAGTCTTCAAATAGCAAGAGTGAGGTATTAGCCAAGTTTTCATCAAGTGAATGTGAGCATTAGGAAGAGCGAGACCAAGAGCAAGTGCCAAGTCTTTGTGGGAAACTAAAAAATTGCATAGCCCTCATTATTTAAACCAATCAAATTCTTTAGCATCACTGCTACTTTTCTAAAGAATGGAGAGTTGATAAGAAATAGTAAGGACTTGATGTTGCAAATACATGGTGATAAAATTGTGAAAATTGCATGCACCATGAAGGTTTGTGTCGTTTTGAAGGCCCACAATCCCCAAATCTAGCCTTGGTCACCTTGTCACAAGACTTTGTGGACCATAGATTAAAACACTAACAATTTGAAAGGGAAAAATGAAGAGAAGTTGAAAAACATCATCTCTTTGTTTTCCATATATAAGGCTTTCTAAACACATAGGAGTCTTCCTCCACTCTATAAGAAGCAAATGGGAGTCCGGAGCAAAGGGAAGAGGAGAATTGAAGTTTTGTGTCTCTTAGAAGTAGAAAGCCAAAGTAGCAATTGGCTTGACAAAGGTTGTGAAACAAATTGTACTTGTCTATTCAAGCAATACACTCTGGTAAAAGAGCAATTGCCTCTACCAACTAAGTTTTTCACCCTCATAGGGTTTTCCTAGGATGGATACTTGTTTTGTGTTGCATTTTACATTTCAATGACTTCATTTCTTCATATTAAAGCTCTAAAATCCTCCCAATCACCACTAGCATTTGGAAATCCAAGTAGCACAATAGATTAGATGTTTGGTTCTCTAGTTTTGGTGGAAATTATTCATCACAAAGTGATGTAATCACGTGTATCTACTCCATGGGAAACACCACCACCTTACCAAAAATGTCAACACATCACTTGTCATACTCGATTGCTACTATTCCAATCATCCCTTCCTCTACTTCGTATTTTCAACACCAATCCCTAATTCTACCTGCAACTATTGGATCTGGTTCAAACCTCCTAATGGCTTCATAAAGCTCACTTGTGACGTCATTATCACTTTCTCTATCTATATGAAATAGTTTAGGCTCCAAATAACAAGTTGTTGCAAGCATAGGGTGCATAGAATTTTCTATTTGAATTTAGTTGTATCCCATATTTCAATGTTATTTGCTTCCACATTATTGAGTATTTTTTGAACAACTTGCTAACAACAATGTAATGTCCCCATGGAAACCCTAAAAAAATTTGTATTTTCTGATTATGCATAAAGCTGAAAATAAATAATGGAAACAAAAACTAAACCCTAATCTAATGCAGATCTAGAAATCTACTATTAGAAAATGAATTTAGAAACCCTAGCAATAAGATTTGATGTTAGATCAGGTCATTAAATGATAATAATAATGAATGAACAGCAAATGTAAACACTAGGAAGAATTGTTATGCTCAGATATGATCCATGGTAGTTAAAAATAAGAGCATTCATAAGGCTACACTTGTATTAGTGCAACCAAACAGCAGTATTTTATGCAATATTAAGTATTTATTAATGCCGATCAGTATTGTTTTACCAGAAAATTGGAAATCATCAGCAAATCCTATATAATAGCAGATCCAGAATATTAATATCAGTAACACACATTACTGTACAGCTGAATGGAATGGCAGTCAAAGAAACCTCCAAAAGAACTGCAGCTGGGACCCACAGCAGTGTACAGCTGTTCAGGATAATAAAATGCTGTGATCCAGAATTGAGGTGATGTGGCAACCTTCAATGTCTCCCTTTGACTTGTACAGCAGTTGTGTGGAGGGTGGCTGGTTTCTAACCAAGACCGCACACAAGATTTGCAGCCTCTAATATTCCCCTGTTCAGTATGGCTGCTGCTATGAGACCTTAAACCCTGCCAATCTGATTGCTTGCTAATATCCAATAGAGGACTAGCATAAATGTGGCAGCAACTTGTAGACTTGAAAACTCAGCCAAATAAGTTGATTGGTTGTAGAATAATTTGCTTGCAAATATGACTCAAAATAATTGCAACCATAAAGCCCAAACACGATCCTTGAATAGAATCACCACAAATGGATATGTGGGTTTTCATCTCCAAATTCAAAATTGAATCCAAAAGTGTTTTCATCCCTTGAAGTTTGGATCACCAACCAACAATTTCTGTCGAGTGTTCAAATTTGAAAATCGAATTCAATAATGACAAGAATGGATATTTCATTTTGGGCACTTGCCTTTTCTAAACAGGCACCTCTAATTTGGGCCCTTTATTATTTCACTTTTCCCTCTAAGTCAATTTTTTTATAAGTACTTTTTCAATAAGAAAACCCATAGGACTCATAATGTCTCAATTAGACGGCTGCCAATCATAAGAATTAAATTGCCCTTTTAAACAATGACTATGCCCAATTTACAATGCTATTAAGAGTCCATTTCCCTTAACTTGTTCCTTAGCTTATGGGAAATAGAAATATGCTACGGGTCTTCAATTAATTCCTTCATTCCTAGGAAGTGGATGTGACAAACAATCCATGACTTCATAAAGCATGCTAAGACAAGAGGTGTCACCATCAACCATGTGAAGCAGCACTTCAAAAATTAGTCCACAGAAATTTAAAACCTTTAATGTACATCCCAAATATTGACGCTAAGAATAGCCTCCTCTATGTTCTTTCCTTTAGGACTTTCAAAAAGAAAACAATTTTTCCCCTCAAAGGAACAAAAAACAAACCTTAGAATTGTTTTCTCTTCAACCACTTTTTTCAAGGTGATATAAAATGAATCAAATATTGTTCCACAAGGCCTCAACAGCTCCCTAGATGCACACTGTCCATAAATTTTCATTGTGAAGTGGTCATTTCTTATGAAATTTGCAATTGCTCTCCCCTTTCATTGCTTTGTGTACCCATTTTTCCAAGTCCTGAAGCACAAAATCCAAAAGACAAATTGCAAATGGGCTCCAATATATTTGTGGGTACTTCTCTACTCTATTATCGGTTTCCCATCTCTCACACAAATTGTGGCACTATTATTAACCACTTGAAAAACATTCTCTACACCCACTTCAAGTCTCTACACCCACTTCAAGAATGGCTTGCGCTAATATTTTAAAAATATATTCAAATGATACTAATCACCTTCAAGAACACAATATCTTGTGGGCAAGCCACCAATCCATTAATTGATGGCCTCTAACACATCACTTCATATGGTGCATCACATTACACTCCAAGAGGATTTGACTTTTGCAAATTTTTAGTCACCCTTTTTTTGACCTATTCAAAAGGGTTGTTATAAAAGCCTGTCAATGGGAGGTGTGTACCTTTTGCCAAACTCAACAACTTTTTGAATTACATTTTTAAAATGGGAAGCCCTAGCTACATTGAATGGAATGGCACTTGAATGACACAAATCAGCCAATGGATTTTGTGTTTCTTTTATATCAATTTCACCTTTCTTATGATCAAAGAGGCTTGATCTTTCTCCGGAGCAATTATAATCTCTAAAGTCACAACATTGCATAAAGTAACACGCCCTCAACAACAACCTAAAATGTCAAGTAGGTGGCCCACTAACTTTGAACACAATGAACTAAATGAGTGTTGAACATAGTGATAAGTCCCAATTTTCCATTTTGATTAATGGTACTCCCACTAGCTTTTTCATCAATTCCAAGTGCATAGTCAAGGGGGAACCCCTTTCCCCATACCACTTTATCCTTATGGCGGAAGCTTTGGGCTCCCATTTGAGCAAGCTTTCTGAGCTCGAGATCATTATATGTATAAGTGGTGTCAAGAATCTAGGACACCTAACCAACCTATAGTTTGTGGAGAACACCTTGATGTTTGGGGTGTGTTGTACCCAAAATAAAAATTTTGCTTCATTAAGGCATTTTGATAAAAATGGTCAAAATCTTATAAAATTGTCATCAAAAATCAACAAAGGTCAAAGTCTCTGAAAATAGCAATTGTCTATTTTTAGAAATTTCTGATTAACAAACAGATCATGGGGTTTTTTTGGGTTTATTGTCCAGAGGATACTTGCAAAATTTTGAAAATTTTGAAATTAGGGTTTCAGGCCCCTATTTTTAGAAAAACCCTATAAATAGGATCTTTCCAGAAATGGCTCAAAATGATTTTGATTGGTTAATCTTTCATCACGATCACACCGGTCCAGTCAAAATCATGAAAAAGTCAATTTTTCTCTGGTGGGTCTATTTCGCTTTTTCAAGGGAAAAGTTAGGACCTTCGAGGTCAACAAAGGAGCATGGCCAGATACCAGGTGTCAAAATCTAAGCTTCAAACATTGCATAGAAGAATCTATGGCGAAAGATGCTCAAAAAATGGTAAACGGTGGAGGGGAAATTTGAAAAGTTGAAAATTGCTAAAAATATTCTAAGTCTGGAGATGGACGCCCTACCTCAAGGGAGACGCCTAGGCTTCAATGCCTTAGAATATTTTCAGTTTCTATTTGTCACGCACGTAATGCAGTCAACGCAGTCACGTCAGCAATAGCAGCGATCAATGGAATCGACAACACAGTGAAAGCGAAGTGCAAGAAGAGTGAAAATCATCAAAAAATGACTAACACCGGAGTACAAAAGCGCCCCTGCAGGCCAGGGGCACCCATGAATTCAAGGGTCCAAATGCAGTTGTTAGACTTGCAGTTTTGGAGGTCCTCTTCAGAATTCTTCCAACTTCGCGATGAATCCAACATCCAGTCCACGGGATCTATCAAATGCCCAGAAACAAGGATCAAACAAGAAATGCTGAAAGTCCAAGAAAGTTAAGAATTATCAAAAATGGCTAACTCTGGCAAGGAAAAGCGCCCCTGTAGGCCAAGGGCGCCTAGAAATTAAAGCACTAAAAAGTCATTTTTAGGGTTAGCCACCTCCAAGTGATTCATCCCGATTTCAATCCAGCTCTACAATGAATCCATCTGCCAACTCAAAAGACCTGTTGAACGCCGGCAAGTGAAGATTGAACAGAAACCAAAAACGAAGGAAAAGTTGAAAACATGAAAATTGACTAAGTATAGAACAAAAAGCACCCCTGCTAGCCAGGGTCGCCCAACTTTTTGAAGCATCAAATACAGCTTTCAGGTTTCACAACTCCCAAGATGTCCTTCTCAGTTACGATCAGGTTTTGAGACAAGTCTGTCAACAAGTTCATCAGAGCAGTCAAACATCTAGCAACGGAGACCAAACTGGAGCATTTTGTCAAAAGCTGCAAAGTGAAAATTGCATCTCAAAAGCACAAAAGCGCCCCTATAGGCAAGGGGCGCCTAGGAATTTGATCCCTCTAAATTAGCTTTCAAGATTTGCAAAACCAATCATCCTTTCCGGAATTTTTTAGGCTTTCCATTGAATATCTCAACCTAATCACGGGATTCATCAATCGCCAGCGATGGCAAATCGAAGCACAGGAGGTAAATTGGAGGAGTTTGAAAATCATTGAAAATTGGTTAACTCTGGCAAACAAAAGCACCCTTGCTAGCCAAGGGCACCCAAGAATTCAAGCAACCAAAACCACTTTTCAGGGTTTGAAGCTTCCAAGAAGATCTTATCAATTTTGATCTTGCTCCGCAATGAATCTATCAGCCAACTCATAGGACTTGTTAGACGTCCAGAATCAAGGATCAAACAAAGGCAATTTATCACCAAAAAAGATGAAAATCTTCGAAAAAAATTTAACACTGCAAACTTGGATGCCTAATCTCAAGGTGACACCCAAGTCAACTGGAATTACAAATTTTTCAAAGACGTCACTTGCCTTGGACGCCCTAATTTTTGGGGTTTCTCCAAGTTGACTAATATTGACACATGACGACTCCTAAAATTAGGGTTTTCGCGAGTTAATTGATGCTTCCACCTCCAAAGTTTATTTAAGAAGCATTTGGATGTTCTTATTCATTATTCTTGCAGGTCGACCTCAACAAGCAAACACGGAGCTTTCTTCTCAACGGCATTTAAAGGATCACATGAAAGGGTTTTTCAGCATTCTTCATATTTTCGAGTTCAAATTGCACAAAAGAACAACTTTCCATAAGGCGTTTTTCCAGGGCATCATTTTTTAGAGGCAACAATTCATAATTTCTAGCTTCCATCAATCTAGATCTAATTCTTTTTCAATCTTCTCCAAGATTGGAAAAAATTTCGACAGCTTCTTCAACTTCCTTTGTCTTAGGGTTTCTTGCATGTTCAACAAAAATCAATTTTTTCATAAATCTGACCAACTAGGTTTGTTCAACACAAAATTGGCCACAAAACCCACATCCCATATTTCCCCAGAAAAATTGTCCCGTTGCTTCCATTTTTAGGGTTTCTTGAAAAAAAATCACCTTTTTCAAAAAACTGACAAACTAGGTTAATTCAGCACGACATTCTCTACAAAACCCAAACCTCAACTTTTTTCGAAAAAATTGTCTTTTTCTACCTCTCAGCGAAGCTAGTTTTAGCTTTTGTGAAAAAGTTGTTCAAACACACCCATGTTCACAATCAAAAGTCAAGTTTTTCAGCATGCAGTTCTCTCCAATTGATATCAAGACCAAATCGGTCTTGATTCACGATTTCTTGAAAACACTTGACACTAACTTGCATCAAGTAAATCCACTGGTTGACTTGGACACTCTGAAAGGTGTAGATTGCATCACAATCCAAAACCTTGAACAATCCAGGTTACTAGCAGTAGCCTCTTTTCCCATCTCAGCACAAGACATCGAGTTTGTAATTGCTTGTGTCAAGCATTACAACCCCACTTCACAAGAAATCCAGTTAGTAGATGGGCGAACAATTTGCAGCCTCAAGCCAGCAGATATTGAGAGGTGCTCTTCTATTCCACCGTGTGCAAACAACTTGATGGTGTCAATGGAAGAATGTGAAAAGGCGTTTAACACGCAAAAGGAACAGTGCCAGAAAAGGATGGCACAAAGGTGGCTCAAAGAAAAACGAAACAGTTTGCTAAGGAACGTTGGACACAATGAATTCAAGGATGAGTATGCGATCATGATTACTCTACTCAACCGAGTCACAAGTCAAGCAAAAGCACACAAGTTTCAGCCATGGATGTTCTACATCATGTCTCAGCTTGTCAACAACAAAGAACACTTAGACTAGCCTGCTTTGATCAACGACACTCTTCACAACCAGATGATAGGGTTCTTCAAGGCCCATGAATTCCATATGACTTCATACCTCGTATATCTTATAGCCTTTCAAGGCAAGTTTAGAGGGTTGAATGTTGTTGGAACTTTGGGTGTGCGGAGAGTTCATGAGCATTTCCCGCAGTTAGAATTTTCACAGGAAGAACGGCACTTCAAGCGGGTAAATGACCTTTTTCTGATGCACACGATGAGCGATCTTGACAACGAATTACATATACGTTTCTCATTAGATGCCAGATTGGCAATGGCAGATTGGGCCGATTGGTTCATTCAATTCCCCACATTTTCCTACATTCGTGTATATGGCTTTTCAGGCAATCCAGCCATGCTACCTCGATACCCATCAGATAAGGTAGTTTTCATGGAGTTCCTAAGGCAATTACATGAGGTCCACACCTTTTTGCGTAACAAACGCAAGTCAACTGCCAGTTTCCCTTTTGAGTTGGGTATATATAGATGCAAATCAGCAGCTGACGCCAAGTGGATGAGCAACAAAATGATGAAACTTAATCTCAAGTTTCTCATAGAAAAGCGTTCATATGACCCTTGGGGTCTCTTGGCAACTCGCCTTGGTAGCAATTCTTCACATAAACCTACCATGGAGAATTTTTGGTTTAGTTGTGAAGATGAGTTCGAAGTGCACAAGTGCAATTACAGTAGATTCACTCTTCCATAGATCATTGATTTCTTATTAGAGGATATAAAGGATTTATCAGATGATGATGGAGAAGTTTTACTTCCCACATATGCTACAGAGCAAGTTGGCCAGCAGCCACTTCAACCCATTGATTGGTACGCCAAAGAGAGCACCTCTATTGAGGAAAGGACAAGTCGGGTTGTAAAGAACAGCAGGCTATTCCTAGATAGCAAGAGCATGTGGAAGGTAGTAGCTCCAGTTACAGAGTTGCCATTGGTTTCCACCACACTACCTTCCACTTCCAAATGGAAACCCAAAGTAAAAGCGATAAGCAATCCTCCAAAGGGTGCAAAGGGTAGTAGAATGTCAGGACATTCGAAGGAAAAGATGAAAGTTGCTGATGTAAATCAGCAAGAACAGCAAATGGATGCAGCCGAGGATACAGTTGAATCAGTGCCAGAAGTTGAAGTAGAGCCTCCCATTCTTCCATCACCACCGCAGTTGTCTCCAATTCACATTGACTTGGAGCCTGATTCACCAGTTCATTACATCTCCACACCAACTCATTCATCAGGAATTGATGAGACTAGAACTAATCCTCCTAGTGAAGTTAGTCGAGACTCTTCGCCTTGGCTTGAGAACCTCCTAGGCAGGAAGAGGAGAAAAGCTTCTTACTAACTTTGCGGATTTTGATAATTAGAAAAGAAACTTAAGAAGCAAGTTCACGTGGAGAAGAATGTTGACAACGAGGTGGTCATTGAAATTGCTACGCCACCAGTTGACAAGAACGCCAACGAGGTTGAGGCCGATGACTTCACATTGGTCAAAGCCAACCTTGGTAGAAGTACATGACAAGCTGATGTAAATCTCTTTGAGGTTGCAGCAGCGAACTTGAAGGAAAGAGTGATCAAATATGGCGAAAACAAGGCAACCCTCAAGGCTGAAAATCAACAGTTGCAAAAGTACATCTCCAACCTTCTTCACGGTACTTCACACGTCACCGCGTTGCTCCCACAGATGCTGGAATTACCTACAGAACAAAATCAGCTTAGTCAATTGGTCATTTATGGGAAACACCTAAGAAACTGGGTAGAAGAGTTTCTCACCAGGGGCCGATTCACACTTGCAGAGATGTACCAATTGAGGTACAATGCCCACAATCTTTGCTCAGAAATTTAGGAGTTAGAGCAAAGAATGACGGAAAGGAAACCCAAGGATGAGATCATCATTTCTCACTTGAGGATGGCGTATGATTCAGTCACTACAGAAGAAGACAAGTAGAAGCTTTTTACTTGGAGAGAACAACAAATCTTCAAAGTAAAAACATACGAAGCAATCTCTGTAGAAATAACTGAATGCAAACAAAAGGTGGCAAGTGCTCTCAAGTTCGTAAGAACGTTCATGTCACAAGTCCATTGCCAGTATCATCCATAGTAGTTTCAACAGTGACCCTGTTGACTATAAGTTGAGTCAAGTTGCAGGCATGTTAGCGAGATTTGACGAAGTAGCTGAAAGAAGAAGGGATTTTCAAAATCAGATCGTAGATGGCAAGGTAATGTTGCAGAGACATCACATCGTTCAAAAGAGTATCAGTGCTCCAAATGATGAGGCAGTTAACAACTTCTTGGAGGAATCGAGTTGGCGACCAATGAACTGCCAGTTGAGGCATGCGGCATTCTCCAAGGATAGAATTTTAGATCAACAGTTAACTTGACACCTTTTCCAAGTTACCTGACTATCCTCTTTTCATGCATGTCTATCTTTGGAGATATTTATTGTACAGTTGGGCTTTCTTTAGTTTTAGATCAGTTAACTGATGTTAGTTATTCCAGTTAACTGTTAGTTATCTTTCTTCAGACATAGGAATAAGTCTTGTAGATTGGCAAGACTGATTGTTAACACAAGGAGATTTTAGGGTTCCCTACTCCTATGTTTGTGTATAAATAAGAGCAGCCTTTGCTCATTATTTTTTTTAAACCGTGCTTGTGATAACAAAACGCTAAGCCTAAGTGCCTGCTTCTTTGTTATTCAGTATGTGTTCAAACCATAGTAACGAGACGCGGACGCGGCTCAGACTCGGCTAGGGCGACTCGGCGCGGGACTCGGCGACTCCGAACGCGGACGCGGCGCAGACGCGGATGCGGCGCAAACGCAGACGCGGCAAAATGAAAAAAAGTTGAAAAACCCTAGAAATTTAGAGATTTTTAAGGATTTAAAACTTGTTTCAAGCACCCTTTATTGAATACAACACAAATAAAAGCAAATTTGATCACATGCACAAGTATACAACGATTACATAAGTATAAAGTACACAAATTGTAGTTGCGTTGCTGAAGGAAATAACATACTTAGATATATAAAATTAGTCAAATGTATACAAAACTCATGGAATATGAAATCCATGACATCAAATGTTCCATACAAATATGAAATATGAAATATGACATCAAATCAAAATGTTCTATGACTCTATGCCCTATGGCATAGTGGAGCCAGCATCCTTCCTACGAAGGCGTCTAAAGGGCCTGGATGATGTTGCAGCTGCAGCCATAGTCTCTGCCTGTGTCTGACTCTCCATGCCACTCTCACCAACAACATCTATGCCTCCTCGTGCTCTAGCCTCCTCCTCAGCCATGGCTACAACCTCGGCCTCTCTCTCTGCCTGGTCCACCCAATCAAGGTCCTCGTCACTAAAGACTGCATCTGTAGCCTCAGTGGTCCACTCAGACTATGGATCAACCTCCTCTAGATTGATCGGGGTTTTGTCATGGTCAAAAAGCTTCATGTATCTGAGCCGAAGATTGTAATGAACATATACCAAGTCGTTCATCCTCTCCACTGTCAATCTATTGCGCTTCTTGGAGTGTATGTGCTCAAACATACTCCAATTGCGCTCACAACCAGATGAACTGCATGGCTGGCTCAATATACGAATGGCAATATTTTGCAGGTTCGGTGTATCAAAACCAAACATATTCCACCAGCTATCTGAGATGAGAAAAAGAAACAAAATGAATCTCATTTCAAGTTTCAAGTTCAAGTTCAACATTTAATAATAAATTATAATATAAAGAGATGAAAATTATGCCCTTAAATATATTTTTACCTGGTAGTAATGTTGTCCTATTATCTTTGCACATTTGACGTGCAAAGAAGGCTCCTTGTGCCTTAGTGAAGACATCTATCTCCTGCACCACCTGTGTAGTAACAGCAGGCAACATCCGCTCTAATGTCGTGTAGAGCCCACTAAGAATTTCTCTATCTGCACGGAGATCACGGTGGAATTGGAAGGTCGGATTCAGGAAACATGCGGCTGCATGGATGGGCCTATGAAGTTGGTTTTGCCATCTCCTATCAATGATATCCCAAATGGGACGATACTTCTCCTCAACTCCACCATAGACTGATCTGGCCTCTTTGGCCCTATCCATGCCCTCATATATGTAGCCCATTGCGGGCTTCTCCCCATCACGCAGCTGTAGGAGAACTAGCAAGGGCTCAATAAACAAAAGTCAAACATGTTTCACAAATAAGTGTGAATGAAAATAAACAAATAAAAGTAAGATATGATTAAAAATTAGAACATAATAAATAATTAAATTTTACCTTCACAATCTCGTCCATTGGTGTCCAAAACCCTTGCTCATCAAAAATGCAATCAGCCACAACAATCCCTGCAGTGCTTGTAGAAAAGGATGAGGAAGACCACTCCTCACTAGTAAACATGCGCCTCAAAGCTGCCCTTGACCGAATCAAGGATTGCATCGTGATAAAATTTGTTGCAAACCTGGTGATGCCAGGACGAGACAACTCCCTCAACCCCGTGTATTGCCTCATAAGGTTAAGCACCCATGTGTGGTTGTATACAAATTTGCATATGTTTTTTGCTGCTTCCACACATGTTTTGATCCATGGGAGCTTCCCAAGATCCTCCAACATGAGGTCAATGCAATGGGCGGCACATGGAGTCCAAAATATAGTAGGGTGCCTCTCCATCAATAATCTACCAGCAGCAACATAATTTGCTGCATTGTCTGTCACCACTTGCACTACATTTTCTTCCCCCACATCAACTATCACCTCCTCTATAGCCTCACACAGATATGTGGCATTTTTTATTTGGGCAGAAGCATCAATGGACTTAATGAAGACGGTGTCACCTGAAAAAATAAGCAAAACCAATTATTCAATAAATTAAAAAACATAAATCAGCCATATTAAATTATGTGATTCACTAAATAAAATTCAAATTCCAATGCATTGAAGGAAGTACAATTACCTCCAAAGGAAACTAGGAAATTAAGCAACGTCCTATTTCTCCTATCAGTCCAACCATCAGTCATGATGGTGCAACCAATCATGCTCCACTGCTTGCGTTGCTCCTCTAATTGTGCTTTCACATCTGCCACCTTTTGAGTCAAAAGTGGGCCCTTTAATTCATCTTCACTAGGGGCTTTGAACCCCGCCCCACATATGGTTATCGCATCAACCATGTTTTGCCAGAAAGGTGACCTATAACATGTCATAAATAAATTGATAAGTTACATAAGTATTGTAAAATTTGAATTCGATAATGAGATAATGAGATACATCTAGATTCTAAAATTTAAATATAAATTTTAAAACAATTAAACGAAAAAGAATTACCTGGCTACATGGAAGGGAATGGTGCAGTAGTACCAAAAGTCTGCAATTGCCTTTTTGGCTGCATCATGTGCGTCCTTGTTCCAACCCATGCTCTCAAGCGACGGTTGGGAACCAGGGTAGTGCGTGGTACAAAATATGAGTCCACCCTAGATTTACGAACTCTAGGGCCAATGCTAACACTGCCACTACCACTAGTAGTAGCGGCCACCAGCACTAGGAGTACGCATAGGCATTGCTGATGCAGAAACAGAAGCTACCACACACTAGACTCGGTATGGAGGCATGGAAGAAGCATCTCCAACAGCACCAAGTCCCTGTCCAACTCCAACACTCACAACTCCCTTCGTTTCTTTTCATTTCTTTTTGCATTTCAAAAGTTCTAATTGCACCTGCACTTCACGAACAACCTCAGGAGGTGCTATAGGGCAGCCCACTGCATCATCGGGTATGCGTGCAAGATGATATTTTAATCGATTTATGCCTCCATGATATATTGTTTTGCAATAGAAACATTTGGCATCTCCTTTTTTCATTCCGGGAAAGATTTCAGCATGTTTCCAAGCAGGGTCTTTTCTGACTGGGGTATGAGACATTGTGAAAATAATAATATGGTATGATTTGCAAATGAATGTGGCTGCAAAAGTAGGGTTTCTAAAATTATTTAAGTTGCAAGTAGGGTTTGTAAAAAAATATGCAAACTCAAAAGAATAGTGATTTTACAAATTACAATGAATTATTTGTTAAAAAAACACAAAAAAATCAATTAAAATCGAACTTACCTCTTAGATTTAGCTTGGAATGCAATACAAACTCCTCCCAATCACTGGTAATGAGCTCTCAATGCACCTCCTTGCTGGTATGAAGCTCCCCAAATGATATATGCCCCTGGATTTGTCTTCAACAACTTGCTGGTTGCCCTCTCTTCTCCTCCTATTTTTCTTCACAACTCTCTCTTCTCCTCCTATTTTGCCAAATGAATGAAATGAGGGCCCTTTTAGGGCGAAATAGAAGATATATATCAAAAAACAAATAAAAAAAAAGTTAAGTTTTAATATGTTTTTGGCCTTTTTGGCCGCTACTGCCGCGGCTGCATCTGGTGTGCCCGGCGCGTCCGGCGAGTCCAGGCCTGGACGCGGCAGCGCCCGCGTCCGCGCACCCAGGACGCGGCCAGGGCCGCTCGGCGCGGGACTTGCCGCGTCCGAGGGACTCGCGGTGAGTCTCGGAGCTATGGTTCAAACTTTGTTCAGTGTAATTTGGTTGATCATTTATTGTAGGTTTGTCTTCATGCTACAATTTGCTGTCCCAAACATGTAATTGTTGTTGGAAAGCTTTTGAGGAAATTAATCTTACGCCTACCTTGCTTTGATCCAAAGTCTCGAGGTCTTTCAAGTGATATTGATTTTATAATCTTTATTTCAGTCTACACCTCAAAAGTACAATGAGTCTTTGAGGGAATTTTGAAAGCGAGTTTATCATTTCATGTTTTGCTTTTATGATCTTTATTTCAGCTTTCATCCGAAAGTACAATGAGTCTTCAGGTGTGTTCTAGAAATAAGTTTGTTTAAGCTTTGTGTTAACCAAATCATTCCCTGTTTACTTCTAAATTCTCTTGCTCTGAATTTACTCGAGAAGATAGAAGCATCGTTAGTTTAGGCCTAGTTGTAGTTGAAGTTACGAAACCAGAGAAAACCTCAGCAGCAACGCAAAGAGTTTTATAACCTTGTGCTCTCAGCTGAGATAAAAAGATAGGAATTTAGTTTAGTATTCTTTTTAGCATAATCAGCAAAAGAGGGAACTTCCCCTCCTAATTTGAAGAGCAGTCTAACTGTGCATAGCTGTTCGTTTCCAATACGCACACCAGAGGTGCGAATTGAAACGCCAAAAGGGTGACAACGAAATCCAAGGCCTTCAAGCAAACATCAAGTCAATCAATTAATCCAAATAAATCAAAGATTTTTTTTCCCTCAACGTGGCATCCAAGTTGCAAATAAGAATTAAAGAAATTTTAGGCTTTCCATATGAGAGTCTTCCTAGCAAATATTTAGACATTCACCTCTTCATGGGAGCAATTAGAGCAAGCATTTGGGATGAACTACTAGAGAAAATCTAAAAGGTGTCCGCTAGGAAAGGACATTGGCTAAGTCTTACAAGCAAAATTACTATAAGATTGTGCTAATACAAAGATCACTCTAAGACCATGTAAAATTAGTCAATGGTGCAAACAAACCCAAAATCTTGATTACAAGAGCAACCACAATGCAAAAGCACAAAGGCATTCTAACATTGAAGAATGCAATATAATAGCTATTCTAAAATAGAAGATGCAATACAAGCAATTGGATGTCTCCACTATCGGCACCATTGTGCAATAGGGATCTAGCATAATGAGATAAATGTACAAGGGATACTCAAGAGTTCAAGCTAGAGGTGAATATGACACCAAGTGGGAAGTACTCACAACCAATGTGGGATAAAGGGGTTGTAGTACACTTGCAGTACATCACCACCAAACATGTAAAGTTACAACCACAATTATTTAATGCATGAATGCATACTATCTCAATAAATAGATGCCTACTTGTGTGCAAAGGAGATAACACCTCAAAGTTTGGGGTGGAAAAAGTAGCAAAAGCCATGGCCTTCAAGGAGGCATTAGATCAAACAATTAATCCAAATAAATAAAAGATCTTTTGTCTTCATTGTGGCATCCAATGTGCATATGAGAACCAAGGAAATTATAGGTTTTCAATATGAGAATCTTCCTAGCAAATATTTAGACATTCACCTCTCCATGGGGGCAATTTGAGCAAGTAATTGGGACGACCTACTAGAGAAATTCCAAAAAATTTCCACTTGGAAAGGATGGTGTCTAAGTCTTACAGGTAAAATTACTGTAAGATTGTAGAATGACACAAGGATCACTCTAATAGAATGCAATATTTGCCAATGGGGCGAACAAACCCAAAATCTTTATTACAAGAGTGACCACAATAGCAAAAGCACAAAGACAATCAAAGATTGCAAAATGCAATATAACAGCTATTCCAAAATAGAGGATACAATACAAGACATCTCCACCAAACATGGAAATTGACGCCACAATTATTAAATCCATGAATGCATATTCTCTCCCCAAGTAGATACCTGCTTATATGCAAGGAAGATAACACCTACCCAAGTAGATACCTATCTAAGTTATATCCTATCCTAGTTGCATAATATACAATAAAGTAAATAACTATATGCACCAACAATTATGATGATTAAGGCTATTATCCATGCTATTCCTACTTACATGGTTTCTTTTTTGCAGGTCCCAAAAGGTGTGCTAAGCATAATGAATTGTTTTTGTAGAAACTTCTTGTGCCAAGGCAACTTGGAAGAAAAGAAATTTTCCTTGATTGGACGGAACAAAGTTTGCAGTCTTAGAGAACAAACTAGCACTAATCTAAAGGACCTTGAAATGAACAATCAAGCATTGGGCTTGAAATTGGCTTGGCAATTCCTTTTGGAACAAGATCAACCTTGCAAAATGCTTAGAAGCAAATACTTGACATCTCTACTTTCCTCCTTGCTCTTGAAAACAACACAACTTCCTAAAGGTTTGGCAATTTCGAATTTTCTCTCTTCTTTCAAGGATTTGATAAGGGATTTCTAACTTGTAATATTGGAAATGGAAGTAAAGACAATTTTTTGGATGACTCATGGATGGATCACCCTCTTCTTTTTTCCATCCTAGGTCTAGTGGAAGCCAAAAAAAAATTATTGTGCACTGGAAGGTATTTGTAAGAGATTATTGGGTTGAGAATAGAATTGAAGACTTGTGAAATAAGGAGTGTAAGAACTTTGGAACAACACCTTAATACAAGTTGGAGATGTCATGGGTTTTTACTATCAACTTGAAACGGCAGCTCAATTGTTGACCCAAAAACGCTCCCGAACTAAAATCTTTTTAACAAATTGATCTTTGGTGCTAGTTGTGGTGCATCTAGTCCAAGCACAACCAAAGCATATTCAAGGAAAAAGTTGTTTCCTAGGAAAGATGCTAGATCAAAATTGAGGGTTCCATCTCTTCTTATGCAAATGCTTCCATTGCTTGGAAAAGTTCCCAATTTTCTCCCTTGGAGCTCAAGATCCTTCAAAATTGGAAGCTTGTCCCCCTTCCTCTATTAATGGGGTAATCGACAAAGTCACTAGCAACAAGATGCATCTTGGAACCACCTCCTCAAGGCTTTTTAAATTGAATTTTGATGCCAATGCTATAGATAACTTCAGCATAGCTAGTCCAAGCACAACCAAAGCATTTTCAAGGAAAAAGTTGTTTCCTAGGAAAGATGCTAGATCAAAATTGAGGGTTCCATCTCTTCTTATGCAAATGCTTCCATTCCTTGGAAAAGTTCCCAATTTTCTCCCTTAGAGCTCAAGATCCTTCGAAATTGGAGGCTTGTCCACCTTCCTCTATTAATAAAGTCACTAAGCACAAGATGCATCTTGGAACCACCTCCTCAAGGATTTTTAAATTGAATTTTGATGCCAATGCTATAGATAACTTCAGCACAGCTAGAGAAGAGGTGTGCTCTCCTCTGGGCCTTTTTCTATGGGGTGAATACTACTTTCTATGATCCAAATCAAACTTTCCTTCTTTAGCTAAAGTGATTACTCCTAACTCTAAGTTTCATCCAAATAAATCAATCACTCCTTACTTTCATTCCCCCTCACCATTGATTGGCAATTGTTTCAAGCTTCTATGATTTCAAACGCACCATCAGATTTTTGACCAGCATACACTCAAATGTTAATATCATTTCCCTTCATGGTTTGTGTCGTGTAGGCTACCATGCTTGGATGCATGGAATTGCCACTTAAAGCAACATCCCTACCCACAACCATTTTGTGTTAGGAAAATGTTATCTTGCAGGCTATGCTTTGAGCAATGGACTCTTGTGCACTTCCACTATGTAGCTTGGACGATCCTCCAAAGATCTGCCCTACAACAAGGCAATCTTGAACACCATTTCACAAAACTTGTATCATCCCAAATGTTGCCATGTTAAAACTTGTCCAGGTGATATTGGGATCCAACAAGCTAAATAATACACGGTTCTTCAAACAAGACACTCCATCTTGGAGGATTTTAAAAGAAAATTGAGCACTAGGACCCCATATTCAAAGACTACGGAATGGATCCTCAATTGCATTTTGTCAAGTGAGAACAATATTCTTTGTGACAACTCAAAGGCGGAGATATTCAAGGCAATGGAGGCCCCTAACCACATGCAAGAAAATCTAACAAAGCTACACAACATAACTCCATCACTTTCAAGGAAAAATGCTAAATGGGTTTCTTATTGCCATTATTTGGCACTATACATGGTTAGCTTGCATGTCACTTCATGTAATGGTTTGCCTAGAGATTTAGAGTTTGTTTACCTTGCATGCAATTTCTAAGGGTGGCATTTCTCAAGCTCAAAGGCATTTGTTCCTTGAGCCAAGCATCCAAGTGGCTCCCAAGGAGCATAAAGCAATCGATCCAAGCCACTCAAATTGGTTAGTATGGCTCTTTTCCAATCTGCTACAGTCAGTGATAAATGTGTTTTGATTGTGGCCAATTTTGGGTTTGTATGATGGATTGTACCTTGTGCCTAACTTGTTGGTTGGGTGGTTTAGTTTTTCTCAGTGTTGCTTATAGCATTCTAGATTTTCTAGCTCCTATTGTGCTCGTACTGGCATGTCCCTAGTGCCCAGAATACATAATATTATTTAATTTAATAAAAGTGTTTCTAAACACTAATATAATATTAATTAATATATTAAAACAAATGTAAAATTATTCTTGGGGCCGACCTATTTTCCAAACTCCTGGCCGACATGTCTTGCAAATTTTCATTCAATCAAGTATTTAAGGGAGGTTTGTTGGATTTCTCTGGCATGGTGTTTATGATTCCAAAAGAAAATTGTTGTTGGCAACTTAATTGCCTCTGAGACGGAAACCTCTATAGGCAAAGGTCAGGTAGGAGGTTATCCCTACCTTGCCCATGTGAGCAATTTCCACGCTAGGACTTAGCAGGGAATTAATCAACCTATTTGGCTTGCAGATCTGCACTAGACGTGAGCGAGATTTTGTTGTTAGAAGATCTGATTGTGCCATCCCCATCAAGCGATTTTACATTGGACGCCAAGATTTGTGATCTGACCTTTGTTGTGTGTCCTTGACAACAAATGAGCAGCCTGCATACAGTGTTTGCGGGGCTTATGCAACCATCGCCAAATCCATAGACTTTGAAGGACAAAAGACACCTAGCAATTCACTCAAGTGCTTATTCACACAATCACAGCA